>OVAV01001436.1:0-13301 GCA_900406375.1 Iberis amara
TTTTTGGTTTTTTCAGTTTTTTTTTCGGTTTTTTCGGTTTACTTTTAGTTTTTTGGTTTGGTCAGTTAATTTTAGCAAGTTCGATTCGGTTCGGTTCAGGTCGGTTCGGTTAATTTAAAAAAAAATTGTTACCGAACCAAACCGAAAATCAAACTAAATAAAAATGGTGTCGGATTGAACCAAACTAACCAAATAAACGAACCGAACTAATTTGGTTCGGTTCGGTTTAAATGCCCACCCTTAAGCAAAAAATAAAATAAAATAAAAAACAACCGAGCCAATCATAACCCGACACGTGTGCGGCTCTTAACTGGTCTTAAAAAACCTTATCTAAGAACCGGCTCTTGTATTAGTTTAATTAAAATATTTATTTTTCCCTTTTAATACACTATAAATACACCTAAAGAACTCATTAAGATTCTCTTAGTTTTAAGAACGTTATTATATTAGTTTTGTTGTCTGTACATGTGAACAAATTTGCAGCCTACAAGATACGTAAGCAGTCAAATCACCTTTTAACTCTACACCAGATAATATATATGAATCGTGAAGACTGATATAACAGTTTTAGATCTTGGTATAAATTTTACACTTATTAACTGCGCTTAAAATCTTTTATAACTGATAGTTAATGTTTTTTTTTTAAAACTGAAATCATATTGTTATATGATAAATATATGGTCACTTAGTTAAGATGAAGGAAAGATTGAGATTGATAAAAAGAGATATTGAAAGAGTTGTAAATTAAAATTATTGAGCAACCTTTACGAAGACATCCTCAAGAGTTGTGTCTGCAAGTCCCCAAGCAACCACCGGAAACATCAACCTTGCCTTCTCCACTGCCTGAAACACTTGAGCTATCTTTGTCTCTTTCTTTGGCAACTCAAACTTCTGAGTTCCCGAGGTTCGGTATATCTTCTTTGCATTCTCTGAGATGTTATGCACTAATTTCTCCACTTCTTGCTCATGTTCCTCTGAGGTTGTCATAGTCAATGTGTAGGATCCTCCATATCTACCCTTCAGCTGTCATTAATTAACCGTTTACATTAAACATTTCTTCTTTGGAATACCATTATAGCTATATAAGTATGTATAAGATGTGTTTTAGTTTTACCTCCTTTGGATTGCCTATGCATTGCAAACTTCCATCGACGAAAATTCCAAGACGATCACATAAAACTTCAGCTTCTTCCATTGAATGTGCTGAAACATAAAACAAAAAGGGGGGTCAAGTGATTTTCTTTGTGAAAGCAAATAAGATCGATGTTTAGATGGCTCAACTGGTGAGTATTATAGCTCCTTTTCGTTTAGCCTGTTTTACTACGTCCCATAAACTCTTCCTTGAAGCTGGATCAAGCCCGGTACTCGGCTCATCCATGTAAACAACCTTGAAAAATTTCCTCAAAATACATATATAAGAAACTAAAAGACATGTATATATCATGGATCTTAGATATCAAAGAGGTTTCAAGTTAATCCAAGATTTGTAACCAGTTCTAGTACACAACACTAGTTCTTTATTTGCACTAGTTTGAATTTTCGGCTTTTAATCGATTTGATTTTCGGTTTTTACTCGGTTTATTCAATTTTCAAATGGTTAATTCAGTTATTTGGTGTGTTTAGGATAATTAACCCGAACCAATATGAAACAGAAATTATTTTACTTTTTGGTTTTCAAATTTAGTATCCAAATCGAACCGAATGGAACTGAAATATCTAAATTAACAGGTTGGATTTTATGTTATCCTATCCATAATAACTATAACCGAACTGAAACCGAATACCCCAACCTAAGTGCTACTATTGTTGATCGTCAGTATAATGTATAATGAATGTTTTTGATAAAAAAAAAAGAAGAAGAAGTTATAAGTACTTTGGGGCTCCCTATAAGAGAAATGGCAACGCTGAGCCGTCTTTTCATTCCTCCGCTATACTTGCCAACTTGTTTGTCGCCAATCCCTCCATGGTAAAGGTTGACACTGCGAAGCGACTCTTCCACAGCCTAAAAATTCACCGGACTTTTATAATGTTCTTTACACAATATATAAGTCTTTCAAAAACTAAAACATCAACTTACATGTGTTAAGACATGACCCTTAAGATTCTTGAGCCTTCCATAAAACAATAGATGTTCTCTTCCACTCAATTTCTCCCATAGTAGACTGTGTAAGATTTAATCAATATGAACTACTAAACAGTAGTAACTCATAAAAAAAAAAAGAAACAAGTGGAATATTTTTCATTTTATATTAGATTACTCATGTTGCGGACAAACTCCAATAGTTGAATAAATCCGGTCCATATCGGTTAGTATGTCAAGACCTTGGACAAATGCTGTTCCAGACGTTGGCTTAGTGATTCCTGTCATCTACACAAAAAGATGCTCGAGTGGCTCATTAATATGGGACCAAATGATCAAATAGATAATGAATGGTACAGTACAGACCATGTTGATGAAAGAGGTTTTGCCAGCTCCATTAGGACCAAGCATCCCAAAGCATTCTCCTTTAGGTAAAGCCAGAGATAATCCTTTTACCGCAAGTTTCTGAGGATTCCCATCCTTACCTGAGTACACCTTCTTTAGATTATTGCATAAAACCGCGCAGTTTCCACCTGATTCAACTACATACTTCTCTACTTTCTCTCTCTGACACCACACAAAATCTTACTCAGCAACTTTTTAAATACTAATAAAACCTTGACTCTTCCTTTACCTCTTGACAGACATCTGGTTTCTCCAGTTCGACGACAACTTTGGAAGTTTGGTTGTGAGACAAGTGAAGTTGTTTCTTCTTTGAAGTGTTTTGGAGGAAAAAGAAGAAAGGATGTTTCCTTGAGTAAGTGATTTGATCAATGTAATAAGCTAAAACAAGTAGTAACATCCACTCAACAAGCATGATATAAGTCACTTCTTTCATTCCACTCTCATAATTTCTCCATTTCATTCCACCAATTCCCCGGTAATCTCCAGCAAATGCAGATTGTGATAACTCATATAGCCCACGGTACAATGCAAATCCAGGGTATAACTCCATTGCTATTATCCATTCTCCTGTACAAAATCACACGAGTCAATCAATATATGTTAGGATTATGAACTTCTAACTTAAAATCAGTTGGCAATGAGTATAATGGCCTATATCCTTCATATATTACTGCATTGTTCCATTAAATTTCTCATGTATAATATTATATCTCTAGTGGGCCCCCTCGAGTAATGGGTCTCGGACCAAGGATCGGATCCTGATATCATGTTAGGATTATGGACTTCCACCTCTAAATCAATATGCAATGAGTGGACTGACCCATATCCCTTATATATTAGTGCATTTAATTTCTGATGTACGATATTATATCCCTAATATAAACCTGTTTCGATTCGACTAGCAAAAAGTTTGATTCGAGGTTTAAACAACTTACTTGGGAAGAGAGGATCTTCCAATAAGAATTGGAAAAGAAAGATTCCTAGCAGGCCGGTTCCAAAGACATATATGTATGCTATAACTGTAGCAGTTTTAACATCTGAAAACATTGAAGATGCTAAAAAGGCGAGTGATATTTGAAGATTTACGAATATCAAGAAGAACACAAGTTGGATACTATAGTCATTAAGCCTGAAAAAGTTTAACCCTGCACAAAAAAAAAACTACAAGCATAAAAAACTGAAAGAAGAAGATACAAAAATTTAGATAAGAGTTTAGTGTAATAGTTTACCAATGGCTGAACCGAAGAGCGCAAAGCAGAACATGTATAGAATGGATATCAAGAGAAAATAAGTATATGAAACTATCCAATAAGGAGCATCACCAAGTCCATGCATTTTCATCATGATTCTTAACCTTTGTTGTTTCTCATAAACCAATGTTGTTAAGATCACCTATTAATATGATCTTAGCCAAGATGAGGAATGTTTTCAAAATGTTTCCTTGAAATAATCTAAAGACTTACAGGGAATAGTAACAGAATGACCCATGTGAAGAAGAGTGGGCCAATCAGAGAGGCAATGTCTAGGCTTAATTTAGTCTCTGGTTTGGGCATTTCTTTGACATACTCAAAGACTATCTTTGTATTAGAACCTCTTAGGAACTTAAGATATGCATTAGATGCCTGAAAAAATACCCACAAAATGAACTCAACACTGCATAGAAAGAAAAATGATAACATCTATGTATGGTGATTTGAGTAAAGGGTTAAGCAAAAATGCACCAGATTGACTAGTCGAGGGACTCGAACCAGAGCCATAGGACGAATCACTGTATCATTCTTGTAAGTGGAGTTGTACCAAACATAAACATTGAGATTGCTCCCATTTGTATTCTGAAAATCAAAGGCTATAAAAATGGAAACTTTAAGATACAAAACACTGTTTTAAACAAGTATTGGCTTGAAATGAGATGATGATGATGAAGAGAGACCTGCAGCATACTCATTGATCTTTTCGTCTCGATTTCCTTTTCGGTAACCCTTAAAAAGCTTGCTGTTCAAATCAGAAGAACTATTCCGCCATAGATTCAATCCTTGGACACAGTTAATCTCTACACTCACACAAGAGAAGAAATCCTCTGTTTTTAAAAGCATTCTTGTATTACATTTCAAAAATTTTATATTTTAATTCGAAATTTACAAATTTGAAATAAAGAATGAGTTATGGTACGGTCCATTTAAGAAAAGAAAATTTGCGAGGATTTTTGGGATCGGGTTTTTAGGAGGCTTATATTATCCTCTCTTTATTGTTCTTATCTCATACAAATTCACAACATACCTTTGGGGAAAGCAAGAGGTGATTGATGTATTGGGATTAAGAAAGAAGAGTTAAGTGAGCATTGATGTTGGATGTTGTAGATGGGATAATTTGAGATAAAAGCAGGGTCCATATAATTGGTGTATGCAGGATAAGATGATGAGCCCTGTATGTTTATATTATAAAGTTAGTGAATCAAAATTTTAAGGAACTTAATAAAGTTATATCCAAGGACTTACCAAGACATAATTAGATAAATCTGCACCAAACTCAGATGAATCATTATACATATTCTGCATAAGAACTAACAAAGAATACAATTTAGTGAAAATGAAAAACAGAGCATTTATAGATGGGTAGGGTTTATACTTGTTCCGAGAGATTGATTATTGCCGGTGAAGAGAAAAGTAGCAGAGGAAGAATGGGTTGAGTATTGGCTTTCGGCTCGGTATTGAGGAGCAGGGATTTGAAGTAATGGAGTCCATTGTGGTGGACTAAGAATAGCGCAAAACGCTGCTTGTTCTGAAGTTGAATAACTTAAGCCACAAGTTTTATCCTTGCAGCCACATTGACCATGTACGTCGTTAAATTGAGTATCGAAGAGCATTTGAACAACAAGGAGAAGTTGACAGAGGAAAAAAGGGATTGTGATCAGACGTATATTGCTCCATATGTTCCGTTTCTGCATCAAAGAACAGATCGTTCATTTTTACAAGTTTGAGTAGAATCTCTGAGAAAGAATTTTATAAAAAAACCTGGAAGGCTAAATTCTTCCTAAGAAAAGCGTCTGCTTGAGTTAAAAAACCTGCAGGACTCGAATGCTCCATCACACAGATTGTAAGAAGATTCGATGGACTCAACAATAATAATTCTTCAGGAATTTCTGATTGTTATGATAATTATTAGCAACAAGTAAGAGATGGCAATGCGTTTTCTTTTATGTTTTATTTCGTGTAGGTCAAGTAATAGTTACTCTTTACCAAAACCTATATTTATATGCATTTAAAAAGAAACTTATGGGTTTTATTGTGAAAGTGAAAGTCTCAACCACTTTATTTAGGTTTTCTTCTTTGGCACCCAAATTTGAATTCTGTATTGGAAAAACATGTGTATCCAATAGAAATTGGTCATTGACGAGTTTATTGAAATGCTTGTTTATCTATGTAAAATATATATACATGTAAATCTTAGAATCACAAAGTTTGCATCATACAGCAGCAAATTTGACATACACAGGAAAATATAGACATTGGACAACACACACAAGTATGAGTCAAGAGAATACATTAAAAGCCTGACCGGTTCTAGCAACTTTGATGAAAACATCTTCAAGAGTTGTGTCTGCGAGTCCCCAAGCAAACACTGTAAAGTTGCTCTTGGCCTTCTCCACTGCCTTGAACACCTCTGAGATCCTAACCTCTTCCTTTGGAAGCTCAAATTTCTGAGTTCCCGCGATGTGATAAATCTTCTTGGCATTTGGGGAGACATTTTGAATTAGCTTCTCAACGTTGTGCTCGTGTTGTGATGATGTTGTCACTGTAAACACATAAGATCCACCATACCTTCCCTTCAGCTCCTTTGGGTTGCCAATGCATTGCAAGTTTCCGTCTACAAAAATACCCAATCGATCACAAAGAAACTCTGCTTCCTCCATTGAATGAGTTGTAAGGATTATGGCAGTGTTTTCTTTTGCACGTTTGATGACAGTCCATAGGTTCTTTCTCGAGGCTGGATCAAGTCCTGTGCTTGGCTCATCCATATAAACCACCTTCAAAACAGGATGAGTTTAACTCTATTTGTAAAAGCTGAGTTTACAATTAACAGACGAACAAAAGGGATTCTCAGACAATGGTGTACCTTAGGATTCCCGATAAGTGAAATGGCTACGCTAAGCCGCCTTTTCATACCTCCACTGTATTTACCAGCCGGTTTGTTGGCAACTCCTCCGTGGAAAAGGTTGACACTCTTAAGAGACTCTTCCACAGCCTAATGCCAGGTAAATAACCGTGAGATTGACGTTTTGATAACTTTTTGGACTTATAAAAGAAGTAAGATTGTCATACTTGGCTGAGATCAGAGCCTTTAAGATTCTTAAGTCTTCCGTAAAACAACAGGTGTTCTCTTCCTGTCAGTGATTCCCAAAGCAAGCTGGTTTGTTTTACGATAGACAATGAGAGCAAGTTTAAACACTTGTTAGATACGAGAAACTGTTTGTGTGTTCTTTCTCCGTGAAGTAATAATAAAATAAAAAAAGGAATTCAATTACTCGTGCTGCGGGCATACGCCCATGCTGGTGTATACTCTGTCCATATCACTACATATATCCAAACCTTGAACAAGTCCTGTCCCAGATGTTGGTTTCAGTAGCCCAGTCATCTGGCATATTCATAAGGCTACATAACTATCATCTGAAACACACTTCTTTTGCTGATAGAGTATTTAGATCAGCAATGACATAAGAAGCTAAGCACAAGTGATACTGACCATATTGATGAAGGATGTCTTCCCAGCGCCATTGGGCCCTAACATGCCAAAGCATTCCCCTGAAGGCACAGAGAGAGATAACCCACGAACTGCCAATTTAGGCGGGTTCCCATCCCTGCCAGGATACACCTTCTTCAGATTGTCACATACAATTGCATGGCTTATGTTCGGCTCAAGCATCAACCGCTCTACTTTTTTCCTCTGTTTTGGACATTATTTTTTGTCAGAGACAAAAATCATCAAAAATATCGAATATATTGTCATACCTCCTTAGTGACATCTGGTTTTTCCATTTCAACTAAGACATTGGAGCCTTGCCTCTGTAAACTAGGCCTTCGCAGAGAAGGGGATTTCTTGAATGGGTTTTTTAAGAAGAAGANAGTCATACCTCCTTAGTGACATCTGGTTTTTCCATTTCAACTAAGACATTGGAGCCTTGCCTCTGTAAACTAGGCCTTTGCAGAGAAGGGGATTTCTTGAATGGGTTTTTTAAGAAGAAGAGTAGGTCTTTACCGGATGAAGAGATCTTATCGATGTAATATGCTGCAATGAGTGCCATAAACCACTCAACGATAATGATGTAAAAGATATCATCCATTGCACTCTCACTGAAATCTTTCCACTTCATTCCATCTTCTCCTCTTAAGTTTCCCTGGAAAGCAAATTGTGATAGTTCATATAGCCCACGGTATAAGGAGAAGCCAGGATACAACTCCAGGACAAAAATCCACCCTCCTGGAAAAGTATAATTGATTTTCTATCGTTGTCAGTTGTTAGAGAATAAACTCATAAACGAATGTATTTAATATCCTTCTTCAAATCAATCATAATAACTTACTAGGAAATGATGAATCTTCAATTAGAAACTGAAGTAGAAAGAGGCCCAGAAGTCCAGATCCAAACACGTATATATAAGCAGCAACTATAATTTAGACATAGAAGAGAACCTATTAATTCCTAAACCACCAAATTTCCTTGAGAAAATTTAAGAAATCTGGTGTTAGTACCCGTTGATGTCTTGACCTTTGAAAATATTGAAGAAAGTAGAAAAGCAAGGGAGATTTGCAGATTTACATAGAGAAAATAGAATATGAACTGGATGCTGTAGTCATTAAGCCGAAAAAAATTCAGTCCTGCAAGAAACCAGAGATCCAGATTGGAAAACAATCTATAAAAAATGTTATGTAAGAAATATATTGACAGAAACGCTTCAGTTACCTATTGCTGACCCGAATATCATCAGGCATATAATGTATAACATAGATATGGTCAGAAAATAGGCATAGGAAATCATCCAATATGGACCATCGCCTAGTCCATGCATTTTCATTATTATTCTTAGATGTTCCTGTTTCTCATACACTAATGAAGACAAGATCACCTGTCCAAAATAGGTTCTTAATATGAATTTCATATCTTAAGCAAGATAGACTTCAGAGAAGGAAGACTTAATGTCGATTCCAAGATCCACAAATCATCATATATCCTGGTGTATATTTGTTAATAAATCCTAAAGCAGTCTATTGAAAAAAAAAAAACTTACAGGGAACAGAAGAAGAACAACCCATGTGAAGAAAAGTGGGCCAATTAAAGATGCAATGTCCAGGCGAAGACTAGTTTCTGGTTTAGGCATTTCTTTGACATAATCGAACAGCATCCTTGTCGCTGGGCCTTGCAAGAACTGCAGATAAGCATTTGACACCTGTAGTTTGGAAAAGTCTAAGCATCAGTTCAATCAAGAAGACAGTCCCATATGGAAAGTAGTATCTTGAAAATGCAATGAGGATGTTTTGAGTACATCAGTTAGTTTCTTACCAAATTAACTGAGCGAGGAACTCGGATCAACTTTACAAGATTGTTATTTGAATCATCCTTGTATGTTGAATTATACCAGATGTGCACATTCAAGTTGTTCCTATCCGTGTTTAAGAGGTCATATGCTAAGGCAACAGAAAAAATCAACCAGGGACAGTCAGAAATCTCAAGTGCAAAAGCATTATATAGATAATGACTGAGAAGATGAACAACCTGCAACGATCTCATTTATCTTCCCCTCAGGATTTCCTTTCCGATAACCCTTGAATATCTCATCATTGACTTCTATGGAGTTATTTCTCCAGATATTTAATCCTTCTACACATCTCAACTCTAGTTTTGACACAACCACTAAGTTAATCGACTGCAACAATGTTTCCTCAGAAGATAACTTCGAGTGAGGACAATATAGGAAGAAACAATTATTATGTTTGACAAAACTGGAATATGCAAACACAAGAATTTGACCAGATTTCATTATACTAACACTGACATAACCTATCCTTAGAACCGCCAAAGTAAAAAATTACGTATCCAAAGTTTATATTCCACCTTAAACTAGCTAATTGATATTTGCAGGAAGGGAATTTAAGTACCTTTCTGAAAATCGAGAGGTGGTTGTCCGAATGAGAATGAAAATGTAGTGTTTGGAGTGCACCGAGGTTGGATATTGTAGATGGGTAGATTTGAGGCAATCCCTGGATCAAGATGATTGGTGAAATCTGACTCTGCTGTTGTACCCTGCAACATGAGCTTAAGAAAGCTAAGACACAGCTTCACATACTTCATAGTGGAGAACATACAGAATTATACCAAAGAACTTACCAAGACATTATTAGCTAAAAAAGGCAAGAGGTCAGAGGAGTTCACCGTTACAGAACTAGTGAGCAGATTCCCAGATACATCTAGATAAAACATGAAAATAAGTTCCAGATCAAACAATATAGAACACGTCAAAAGAACATTAAAATTAAAAAGGGATGAAAAGAGAGAGACATACTTCTTCCAAGGGAATGGTTATTTCCAGTAAACAGTATAGTGACTGGACAAGATCCTGTTCTTCTGCAAGAGTCTTCGTTACCGGCACGACTTTCAGGACGCGGAATCTGTAACAATGGAGGCCATTGTGGAGGACTAGGGATGGAACAAAAGAATCCTTGATCTGTAGACGAATATTCTAAACCGCAAGTCTTTTCGCATATTCCATCTCCAGTTGTATCAACACATTTACAACCGCATCGATTATCAGCAGAGTTATTAACTTGTGTATCGAACAGGACTTGAATACCCACTAATAATAGGCAGAGGTAGAAAGGGATCATGATGAGTCGAACATTGCTCCATAGTTTCCGTTTCTACAACATTTAAAAATATATACAGGCGAATTAGACCTACGGATTTTAGCAGAAATTTTTGTTTGAATCAATCTCTTCTAAATAACTAGAGTCTCGTAGAAGAACTTCGATATACTTTCATCTGATTACAACTGAAAATCCTAGCAAGCATCTCTAATTAACTGACAGTTCAGCCATTAAATTTGAGATAGAAGTGATACATCAAGTTCTCCTGATAGCAAATTCGTAAAGAAACTGGCGGGTTAAGTTTTTCCGAATCAAGAGCACATTCCGTAGTGGAAAGTGAAAAGGAATACCTGATAGGTTAAGTTTTTCCGAAGTAATGCATTGGCTCTGGTAAAGAAACTGGCGGGACCAGGATCCGCCATTGATGAAGCTTCGGTTTCTCTTTTTTTCTTCAAATTTAGGTTTCTGTATTTGAACAAACCACCGCCTTTTGGTCATATAGCGAGCGGAGAGGACGAGAACTGAGATTGGATAAAATTACATAAATGCCCCTATGCACACGCT
Source organism: Iberis amara (assembly GCA_900406375.1). NCBI lineage: Eukaryota > Viridiplantae > Streptophyta > Magnoliopsida > Brassicales > Brassicaceae > Iberis > Iberis amara. Next base: position 10,906 of record OVAV01001436.1, read on the forward strand.
TTTTGTTATTTTTCACATATTGTAATTTGGTCAAACTAAGAAAAGAAGGTATTTTAACGGAATAAGAAAGCGACGATCGTGAATGTGTCGAGAGGTAAATTCGCAAGAAGCTGCGTAGGAGTGATCCCAACAAGACCAACAGAATCTTCAACTAGTGGAAGAAGTACAGTTTCTTTTCCCTTTCAATTATTACTTTTTATTTGTATAGTATATAAATAATGCGTCATTTCATACGTAATCACATGTTATCGTAATAATTAAACAAGTCAACTTTAATATCTCACGTAATATGATGTATTACGGCCATCCAAAATTATTATTTAAAAAAACAACTTTTGTTGAAATTCAAATATTCAAACTAGATATTTTATATAGCAGTTACTTGGGAAAGAAGCAATGTATGAACCGCTATAGAGACGAAAACTAGTTATAATCATGGTAAGAAAAAGTCGCACTAACCGTCGTATTACAATTTTAAAAATGTAACTTTCCGGTTTCTACATCATCAATCTTGTAATTATAAAAAAAGCTTTTAGTTGGAAAATTTACAAATTTGTTTTCTTTGTCATCGGATGGATAAATATAAACATGGATAATTTTACAAACAATCAATACCAAATCCGCAGATTGTGACTATATAAGTTTGAAAACTCAGAAGTCAAAATCCAAACATATTGGGAGCCAAATACAAACAAGACATATCTCAAATACGAAAAAACCCTTGATATGCTCTCTCCTTTAACCTAGCTGCTACCTCAGCTTCAGTTTGTGTTTGGATTTGGCGATCGACGGCTACCACATCGTCAATATCAGCTCTCTTTCCTTCTCATTTTTAGGATTTATTTTGCTCTCTCTTTGATCAAATGCAAGGCGCTATTTCACCTCAATGTTGTTCTAGGTTGTCCTTGTCGCCGTTCGAAAGAGGCGCTTGGCTTTCTAACCAACAATTTATCTTGTTCACTTCGCGGTGGAGCACTCAAGCTTCGTTTGGAACACTTCATTCCGTCTTGGGATCTCTCGCCTCTACCGTCGTGCTTCGGTTTCACGTCTGCTCATCTCTATCTCGCTCAGTCTAGTTAGGGTCTCAGCTTTTCTATGTAGATATGCTCTTTTGAGAGGTTTGTTCCCTCTCCATATTTGTGGCTTGATGTGAGTTGCGGTTCAATGTTTGGTCGGACTCTCTGGTCAGAATCTCGAGTAGGCTTCGGTTCTAGTTTATACACTCATCTGTGGTTGGCCTTTTGTCATTACTAGTCTTCTTCTCAGTTGTCGTTTTTGTGCTGGAAGTATTTTCTCTTGCCTCTCTATAACCATTTTAGTCTCTCCTAGCCTTCTTGGATTGTTTCCTTTCATCTTTTATGATAAATCATTTAGACGGCTCTAAGCTTCTTCCACAAGATCAAACCTTCATATTTGAATGAAGTTTGATTGGTTCATGTCTTATGGTTACCGATTTATGGTCGCTTCTGAGTCGACTCGTTCGGCCCCGGTGTTTGCAACGAGACATAAAATTGAGAGTTTATTTTTTTGGCTTTGATCAATGAAATCTTTTATAGACTTCAAGAGGGGAAACCTAGGGTTTCCGAAAATTGGGTTTGGGTTGATGGACTCTCTTTAAAATGGTTTGAGCCTTTATACACATTTAAAAAGGACTGTGAGAGAAATTAAATCTTTTATTAATTTAAGAAAAAATGGAAAAAGAAGGTAACTTTATGTTTACTTGTTTGTAAAATAGGTATTTTAATAAACTATATGTGAAAATACTTTCGCCTTAGTTAATGTCTATTATGGCCCTCACTTAAAATTGGAAACTTGTTTTGTTTTAAAATATATAATCATGTTATGAATTTTTCAATAAATAAATTTTAATACTAATTCGTTATCTAGTTTATATGGAAATTTTTAAAAGGGGTAGAAAAAACCTAGATCGAGAGTTAATTTCTCAACATTACAGCCGTCTTCTTACTTCAAGCGACGAAGAAAATTATCCAGCGAAGAGAAGGAAGATTTCGGCTGACAATCTCGGCGGAATCCGGTGAGTGCTCATGGTAAGTAAGTTTCTTCAGTTGACTATTTTTCCTTCTTGGTAAGTAAATTTCAGGGTTTTTGTTCGCTTTTGCGTGTGTGGAGGTTTTATTGACTAAATTACAACTCTATATGTGCGGTTATGTGAAGTGTTGTTTTCCGGACAAAACGTATATTGATTTCATCGGTTTTGCATGTGTTTATGGATGTTTTGGATTTCTAGGTTTTTGAAATTTTTAGGGTTTTGGGATTTTTAGCGGTTTTAGCTGGTTATGTTTATGAGATTATGCGATTTTCATTTCTGGGATTTTCTGGGATTTTTAACTTGTTTTTCTCGTGATTCTAGCGGCTTTTGTTTTGAGTTAAGGGTT
>OVAV01001437.1:0-13296 GCA_900406375.1 Iberis amara
TATAGAAAACTAAAAAAATATAAAAATTTGAAAAAAAAGTTATAAAAAAATATAAAATTTATAAAAATTTGAAAAAAAGTTATACAAAAATAAAAAATATATAATTTTTTATAATTTTTAACCTAACACATTTGCCCAACACTTTTATAAATTGCGTTTTANCATAAATTTAAATGTTTGGATGTGTTGCGATGTGTAAACAATAGTTGGTGATGTTGGTAGAGCATTTTCTAAGTTGGGATGTGTATGCATGTAATACCCCAAAGTCCGTGTAGCTGGCAAACTTTTTCCCATACTTCTAGCATATAGTTTTTCATAATATTTATTTAGTTTATATATCTATATAGAACTTTTTAAATATTTTCTATGCGAAAAAACTTATTACTCTCTTCATTTCGATTATTTGTGTTTCACACAAATTATAAAAAATACAGTTTAAATTTCTATTCTACTACTAGATAATACATCACATTTACATATTTTTTTGTTAATTAATGAGTTAAAAGAATGTGGAAAAACAAAAAAGTTTTATCTAAAACATGCATTGAAAACATAAAAACATATTTAAAATAAAACAGAAATTAAATTTTAAAAGAACGGTTAAAATGAAACGAATTAATATTATTATTACTATCATTATTATTTTTTGATAAAATTTTTGGAAACAGAATTAATATTATTTTGAAATCAAGTTATGATTCATTGGCCTCGTAAAAAGTATTGTAGTGTTCTTTACTTTAAAGGGATTGTTGGCAAATCAAGCATTTATTAAAAAAAAATTGGAAACAAATGATCAATTAAATTAATTATTTTATGCGCAAAAATATATGAAAGATAAATATATTCATAATTAATTTTACATTATTTCACTTTTTTGAAAAAAAACGATAAATGATGTGTCATTAAACACATTTTTATGGAAAAAAGCATTTTCATTTTTTTCCAAAAACCAAAATGTTGGGAATATGTTTTCTTCGCGTTGTTGGCAAAAAAGTATTTTCGTGTTTTTTTTTTTTGCGGGAAAACGTTTTTCTGTACTTTTAGTGAGAAAACACTTTTCTTTGTTTTTGGGTGTAAAAACGTAACACATTTTTTTGCGGAGACACATGTATTTGTGTCTTGGCTTAAAAAGTCTTTTTCGTATTTTTGGAGGAAAAAAGTGTTTCTGTTGTTTTTACAAGAATGTGTTTTCTCTGTTACAAGAATGTGTTTTCTCTGTTTTTGCGGAAAAACGCATTTCAGCATTTTTGACAAAAAACACGTTTTTGCGTTTTTGGCAAAAAATGATTTTCTGCGTTTTGTTGAAAAACGTGTTTCCAAATTTTTGCGAGAAAACACGTTTTGTTATATGGCGGAAAAACTTGTTTCTCCAAATTTTTTTATCTTTTATACATTTGAGATGTAGAGATATTAAATTTAAACTTACGTTTATTTAGCATCTTAAATATCTAGATATTTTAGCTTTTAGTATCTTGATATTGTTTTTAAAATGACCAACATATCCATAATGCTTTGAATGGTTAAGGACGTCGTAATAAAAGAATATCCAAGAATTGAATAGACAGATATCTATCCTACATACATGATCCAAACGTGATTGTGAACGACATTAATACTAGATTCATGCCTTTAATTATAGAGAGTAGTTAACTCACTTAAGGTTAATTGAACTTTAAGACTTATGAGTAGCTATGATGATTTTTGAATTGTAAGTTAAAATAAAAAGAGAGAGAAAGTGATCGTATGATGTTGTTGGTATATAAATGATGAAAATTCTTGAAAGTTATTCAATCTCTTTTTGGTCTACTTGATAGAGTAGTTACTAGCTACTTCCTTCTTAGAGAAGACGTTAACTTTTTGACTACCGTTGTAAGATTCTCATACGACGTAATATGACTTATTCTTTTCTTTATTATTATTATTTTTTTTTTTTTTTGCTTTAAAGGAGAAAGGCATTTTTGGCTAAGTTAGAAAAAAGTTGGAGTGTGAAATTGAAAATTTTTACATTTGAAGAGATTCTGATATATATATATATATATATATATATATTAAAATAATAAACATTTTTTCAACAAAACACTAGACTATCAAGTTATTTGATCTTTCGATCTTTTGAAACCTCTATCTAATTTTTTTTTAAAGAGGATGTTAATTGATTGTTAAGATTAACAATTTTTTTTGTTGTCACTTTAAATTTTTGACTACAAATCAACCCAGTAAATTATAAGTAGTTAGATTCAATCCCTGATCTCATAATAAGATAGTATAAATAACAATCATTAGATTACTTGTTTTTGGTTAAAATTAATTGTTTTCAATTATTATGGCATTATTAAAGCCTTGATTGGAAATGTTTATAGTAGAGCAGTAGTTATATGAAGTATTAGTAATATGCTGCAGAAGTTGTATGTTTTTATTTAATGTTCATATTTTAATGATTGATAGACCATAAATCGATTATATATGAAAATTTTAATCAAATTTTTTATTCTAAAATATTATATATAAAAAATATATGACATAATTTAATATCATAACTTTTTCTATATTTAAATTATTATCTTTCATTTTTTATAGACAATAAATTAAATATTAATTTTAAAATTAATATATATATATATATATCAAAAATATATTTAAATATTAATCTAATATTAGTATAATAAGTTTATGATATTAATTTTTCTAAGATATTAAAATTTTTATTTTGTAAATATTTAAATATAATAAAAACTTTAAATAATAAGTTAAAATAAAAATAAATATAAATATATATTAGATCATCTATAAAAATTAATTATTTATTTTTTATTTTTTAATTTTATAATATTGTAAAGCTGAATGGCTGAAAATGACATTCCGGAAGCATAGAGAGAAATATCATTTTGAAAGCATTTGCATCTCTTAGTTAAATGCTTTCTTTATTGAGCGAAAAATAGATATGCTCTCCTAAATGCTTTGCCAACCAAGACATAAGACATGTTTAATTTTTGTATTTTTCCAGTCTAGCTCTAATATTTTGGTTATCACAACTCTGGTTATCTATACTATTAATTAGTAAACAATTTTGATACAAATTTTGTTGGTAAGATATTATTAAATAAATATCAAATGTTTATCCTAAATAACTATTTCATAAAAGTCCAGTAAAAGTTGCATCCTCCTGCTCACAAACTCTGAATCCAGAGCAGGCGGGTGCTCCCAGTACAACCCCAGCATTTGTTCCCATTGGAGCTTTATGAATATAAAAACCAAAACTGTGGAAGCCTAGAAATATGCATATCTAGTTGAGATGTGATATGATTGCATCGCGATGCCTCAGAACACAATCTAATACATCGTTGTATTGATTAGTTGGATCATAGTCTCTTACCATAAAAATGGCTGCATACGCAACAACACCAACTATGACAAAGTTCTATACTTAGGTGGTTGGACCAGTTCTATTCCATATATATAGCCTCAAGGCTGAAGAGTTACTCGAAATGCTGCCAAGATATCATCTTCGTAGTAGCTTCGTTCCATGCCTCATTTCATAGGGAACCTCAAAGCGGTTCTATTTCATTATATTAAATGTATATTAAAAAAAGATACTTTGGAATTGCTACGTAACGATAAAGCAGGATAGTATTTTTCGCCCACATGTTTGAATTTTAGGGTCTAAGTACTACTTGGATACCTCCTCTCATTCCTCGGAATAAAAAAGCGAGAGTACATTCTCCTTTTTAGTTAAGGTAGGTCAAAAGAGTGGGCATCGTACCTATATATGGCTAACTCAAAACAAATCTAACAACTTGTTCTCACGACTTAAGCTGCTCCCATATTGTTTGCCGGTACTACGAGAATCGCTTTTGCTTGCTTTTCCTCTAGTTACTAAGATATTTCAGTTTGCCAAGCCAATTTTGGAGCTGCTTTATGATAATGGAACCAACCAATGTACAATCTTGATTTCTAAACATCTAATCATTAAAAATTTAATAATAAAGATTTACAACATTAAACAAATGTATAAAATATAGTCAATTATGTGTGTGTATATATATATATATATATATATATTGCATCATTGATATATTGTTAATCTATATAATTTTTTCAATTTTTTGTTGTGATAGAAAATTATTAAAATAATTCAAAATAATATATATATATATATATATATATTAAATTAATAAGGCATATATTTATTATTTCAACTATATTTAATTATTCTCAATCTAATAAAAATTATTTAGTTGATTATAGATTCATTCTAGAATCTATTAATTGTCTTAATACGAGAAAATAGCTTAAAAATATGCACTCTATTTCTAATAGATTTATGTTTGGTTTTTTCTCTAGTTCTAAAAACATTGTTATTTTAGAATAATAATAATAGATTTTTATAAATTGAATTAATAGATTGTAATCTTCAAGAAAAACTAATTGGAAATATTAAAATATTATAAAATATTGGTTCAAGTATATCAAACAAATATGAAGTGGAAGAAGGTAGTATATTTTCAACGGTGGAATAGTTGTTACATGTCGTGTTTGAATAAGACATATCAACCAATCAAAGAGTTAATAAAAATTTGTTGAGAACCGTGTAGAAGATCATATAAAAACCACATAGAGAGTCCAGAAAAGAGACATGAAAGCTCTAGTAAAACTCTGAACATATTGTTGGAGATAAACTTTTAACCAAGAAATTCCAATAAAACTAAACACTTCTAAATTTATCTATTTCGATCAAGTTTAGTATGAGGCAAATTATACTCTCACACTAATCGTAAATAGTTCCATGTAACACTTAAATCCTAAAACAATCAAAAAGCACATAAATTCACAATTATCATATCTACCTACAAATTACTGAAATATCTCGTAAGTGTGTATAATGTATAAACAACATAATATGTGAGAGTCCATCCTCTTAATCAACACCAATGATTTCTACTAGAATCTATTAATAACTAAAAATGATTCATATTTTTACATAACAAAATATATTATTTTTAGCATTTTTATAATACAACATTATATATTTTTAAATATATATCTTTAGTAAAATGTTTTTTTCAATATATATTCCATCCAATTTTTTCTTTAAATACTAAAAAAACTAAAACCATAAACCTTCAAATCTAAATGATAAACCGAACAATTCAAACTAAATTTTCAAAATTAAACCTTAAAGTTGAAATATTAATCTCAAACTCAAAAATATAAATTATAAAATATAATACATGGGATTATAAACAAGTCATAGGCTTTGTTCAACAACAAGAATATTGCGAGTGAACCACAAATGAGACAAGCTCAAAAAGCAATTGAAATCCAGAAGCTCATTTGTCATTTATCCACTCCAACAGTTTTTATCCTCTCCAACGGTCAATAAAAATAAAGGCTATTGTTTGTAATGGTGATTTCCTTCCTATCATTCGTATTGGTCCAACAGCCATAACAACAACTCAAGTTACTTTTATATTTTGTAGGATGTGCTAGTTTGCCCAAAAATTACTAAATCTATTTTATCAATCTAAATTTAATTATTGGTTACCCATGCTTATTTACATATTTGATTATTATTATGTATTTGTGAAGGACGAAGTAAAAAACAAGTTGTTGACCTAAGTGGAAAGACATAAAGATTATATATTTATATGTGTTGGGGGATTCTCAATTTTTGTTCTTTTACAAAACGAGACAACAAGCTTTGAGTTGAAAACACGATACCAAAGTTTGGGACATCCTCACGATGAAGCGATTCAATAACTATCCAAAAGCAGTCAAATAAATATCGATATAACAAGTTCTCAAGTCTGTGACACTTGTTGATACACTCAAATTTTAACCCAAATATATTCACTGCAAGTGCACAACAAATACAGTAGTATATTAGGGATCTAATCCACAGAGACCAAAGTTGCACTATTAATCTTAGAATAGAATCTAGTTAGGACAAAATAAATGTTTGTTTGGTTTTACTGAATACAAATAAGTAAAAGTGAAAAACTATAAAAGCGATGTAAATAATAAGATAAAAGAGTTCGGCATTAGGAAATTCCACATGTATTCAGATTTAAAAGGTCAGATTATCATGCAAGGATTATTATGAAAATAGTTCTCAACTCAAAAGACACAATTAGATTAATCTCATCCCGCAATATTAAATCTCTATGTTTAAATTACTATAAAAAAACTCTCGTCGTATTCAGATAATTTAAAGGATGCATTAATGTCCATATTCAATATGTTCATAAACATCTAAAACAATACTACCGCAAGTTAAAGACACTTGTTCATCTAGATTAGGTCAGGTTTCTAAATCATATTCTTTTGTATTTATCAACCTAAAATCATGAACTAGGTGATCAGTCTAATTCAGGTATTAAGAACAAATCTATACTAAGAACTTAACAATTCTATTCCTTTTCTAGTAACCTAACTATCAAACCTGGTTTCCGTGGGAAACCTAACTATGGATCTACTCAGACATGTTAAAAGAAACAAGCATCATAGATTTAATAATTAAAGAAAGATATTGCATAAAATAATAAAAGAGGGTTCAAAAATCCTCTCCAAAAGAAGTTCAGGTTTGGATCTCCTCTGAGGGTCGTGCTTGAGAAATCTGAGACCTAATACGGCATGAAAATATTAGGCCCTAACAAAATAAAACGCGAATAAAATTTTGTTTTTAAAAAAATGAATTCAAAAATACATATCTTCAAAACTAATAACGATCTAATGTTTCTTGAAATGAGCTCTTCTTGCATTTTTTCTGCAAATTCATCCATGAGACTTTCATAATCAAATTGTTTAACCATTTCTTTTAAACCGAAAACATAGCTAATCTATTTAACCTTTCTTGTGACATTGTTGACCGTAAGTAAGACTTTATGAACTTCAGTTTTGTAAAGCTTCTTTCAGCTGAGGCAAATAAAACTGGGATCGTGAGCATTATTATGTAGGCAACACATGTATTTAGATAATAATCCTTATATCCTTTTAAAATTTCCAATACTTCACCATTCTTTTTGATATTCTTTGGAAGAGTTTCTCTAAGGACCTTAATTTCAAGGAATAGATCATTCCCATCAATATCTAAATATGCTCCATGCATAAGAGAAAGTTCAAGGTTGATACATGACTTGCTGACTTTAACTTTCTTATGTCAAAGAAGAACCCAAAAGTCTTCTCATACTCTTGAAATTGATCCAACCTTGTTTGAACATAAACTAGAGCTTGTTCCATAATTTTGAGGAAATAGTCTATTCTAAAGGCTTCTTCCTCACTCAAAACAACACATTCATCTTCAACTTGTCTTTGATCTTCATCAAAATGTGTTTTCTTTTTGATCGGACGCTTTCTTTTCACGTTAAAAATGGGTATTCATCTCAACTGCTTTTTTTTTTCTTTAGCTTTTGCTTCTTCAAAATCATCTCTCTGTACTGCTGGAAAAAAGAGACTAACTCTAATTCCATCCACCGGCTCATGTTCAAGATATGACAATGACTACTTTCATGTTAGTTAAGCCTCATTTGAACATTATTCCAATATTTGAAGCCTATGCTCGCCAATTGAGAAGTATTATTGTCTCGTTTAAACAACTTGCAACAAAAATAATAAATTTTCTCTGACTTTTTCGAATGGATTAGCCTACGTCTGTTTTGCTTATCTCCATTCTTCATATGTCTTTTGTAGATTTTGTGAGAAAAATATCTACCATTAACATTTTTGGAAAATTGTAATCTTCAGAAGGTTTGGTTAAAGGACCTTTTTCAACCAAAAAAATCTATCAACATTTGATCTACTTTTCCCCAATTTGCAGGATCCAAAATATCTATAAATGAATCATCATCTTTCTCAGTCTTATTATCTGCAGTTTCATCATCTTTCTCAACCGTATTATCATCAACTTGAGTTCCAACCTCTTCTCCTTTCTTGGAAGTCTCACAATGTTCATCATCTACTCTATCAACATTATCAATTTCAATATCCTCATCTTTTCTAAGATATTTTGGTTTTTTTATATACCTGAGCATAGAGTTAGCTAGAGATTTTGTTAACTCTTCTTCTCTTTTCTTCTTCTTTCTTTTTTTTATCTCCAATATCAAACCCTGATTTCATTTTCGTGAAACAAAAAAAGTAGAAATTCATTTGTTCTGGTAACTTGTAACGACAAACAGAGGAAAATATCATAATCATTCATCCAAAAAAGCTGATTAATCACTTATTCACTTACAAGAATATGTAATTGTGATATTGAGATTTGAGAAAGAAGCTAGTAACGTCAAATTTGAAAAAGATCAAAGGAATAAAAAAATTTTAGAAACTTTCTTTTTTTGTCTCTGGTGAAGAAGCTAAAGAGAAGAAGAAAGGTGAAAAGTTTTTTTTTGTCAAAGGTGAAAAGTTTTTTACTTTTCTTCTGCAAAAACCTAATTGACTTTTGTTTTTCGTTTCTTTCTATCGCGTGTTATCTTTTTTTTAGTTAATAGCTTTTATCTCAAATATAAAAAGTTTAATAATTAGTATTAAGAAATCTGAAGCCCATAAAAGTTTTAAAAAATATGAGGCTCAATACCTATGTGTTATAGGTATGTGCTCAAGCACGGGCATGTCCTCTCTCTTAGAGAAAAAGAAAAACTAAAGTGTAAAAATAAAGTAGAATGATTGTTAACGTAAAATAAGTTCTAATTTCCTAATTTAAAAGTTAAAAAGGAAATCTAGAGAAAAATAAATCTTCTGGGAACATTTCGTATAAAAATTGTGCAAACCGTGGGCTTGGAACGATGATCTATTTCTTCTGGATTTTGCAAGAACTTTAGAATGATCTATCTCCCTTGCACGTGCTTCTTCTGCGAGCCAACTTGACTAGTCTTCAATAAAATCGCCTTAAATTTTGATTGCACTGTTTGATTGACTTCAAATCACCTCCATATGAAATCTAACTTAAGTGGTATCTTGAATTCAAATTTCAGCTAGATCCAATGGTGAAAACATCTTCAAACGTTGGAAAAATTTTATCCCTTTTGTCGGACTCTACATCTGCATACGTCAATTTGCATCCAATACGTCCTAAAACCATTATGTCAATCTTATCCAAAGCCACCTAAAACCTGAAAAGACTCAAAAAGGACTAGAAGACTCTAAAAACACAATTTTAACTCGATAAAAGACTCTACAATAGGTGGTAAAACCACGTAAAACCGAATATATTACTTGTTAGTTAGGAAAGAGTAGTAGACTTATCTTTTGTGCTTCTAATTTTATGTCAAACAGACCTTAGAAAGGATTTCTTATGACTTTAGGAAAGAGTAGTAGGCTTCTCTTTTGTGCTCTTGGTGATTATGCTCAAGGGTTTCATTTTTATGTGATCTTCATAGAAAATTTCTCGAGATTCAATTGGTTCTATCCACTTAAATAAAATCAGAGTTTTTATTAGTGTTTGTCTTGTTTCAAAAAATGATTGAAACTCAATTTCATCAACGAATTGGAATGTTTTAGTGTGATGGTGGTTGTGAGTTTGTTAGAAATATGTTTATGTCTCACTTGGAAAAATGTGTAATTCGTCAACTTATTTCTTACCCTTATACCCTATTAACAAAATGATATATCAGAGAGAAAACACATGTATCACATAGTTATGCTTATCAATGATGTTTCATAGTAAAGTTTTCCAATTATTATGGGTTGAAGCCTTCTTTACTTCAAATTTTCTTGGCAATATCCTTCCATCTTTGGCTATATTAGAAAACAATATTCCCTTTCAACTGCTAATTAAAAAACTAATTTATATTGCCCTAAGAGTATTTGTTGCTCTTCCTTTCCATATATGCGCCCATAATCTCACAACAAGTTGTAACCCAAATCACCACATTGTGTTTTCCTAGGGTATAATGAGAATTATTAGGGATATAGATGTCTAAATCCTCCAACATTAAAGGTCTACATAAGTATAGTGGACATGTGTTATTTGATGAACACATGTTTCCCTATATTAATGTTTACATTGCTCCGATGTCTAGTTTCACTCCACCATTACATCCGGCTTGATATTTTGGGCTCAACAAAAAGACGATATCGAGTGATATAATATGAATGAGGCATCTCTAATCAACTAACCACTTGAGATTGTAGAAGAACTTTCTACAACTACATAACCAACCAATAAATCATGAATATGTTACTACAAAAGCAATAGATCAAGAGACATATTGAATAAGTCTATAGAAGATGATAATCATCTATTTATATAAACTAATTTTCCTCCATTACTGACAATGACCATGAATATATCAAGCTCATCTCATCCCATGATCACTAGAGAAAAATTTGGTATTATAAGCCTAATCCCAAATATGTTTTGTTAAACATCAAAGATAACTACCATGAACCAACACCAGTACAAGTTACTCTTGAAGATCATGGATGGAACAAAATAATGAAGGGTGAAGTAGAAACCATGGATGAAATAAACACACGAGACTTCATTTCTCAATAGACAACCTCTTTTTATTGCAAATGGGTCTTCAAAATTTTTTGGATGGCACATTTAATAATTAAAGGTGAGGTTGGTGAAAAAAGAATATGAACAATAGGAAGATCTATATTACAATGAAACATTTCATCCAGTTGTAACAACAACCACTATGAGATTGATTCAACATGTTACAATTACACAAAAATGAGATATATAACCGTTGGAATTCAAAAATGCATTTCTTCATGGAGATTTGCATGCGACTATGAATATGGTACAACCACATGTTTTTGAGGTTCCACTAAGGCATGCTTATATTATTATATTAAATAAGGTAATATACATACTCAAATAAGCCCCACGAGTATTGTTTGATAAATTTAAATATTTCTTAACTGATGATTGGATTATTTGCATTTTTAAAATTTATTCTTTGTTTGTGTACATCAAGGGAAAAGAGGTGATATTCTTGTTATTGTATGTTGATGACATGTACCAACACACAATAGTGAGGCACTTGTTCCACAGATGATATCATCTCTTAATAACAAACGAAATAAAGGATTTAAGGCTTATACATTATATTATTAGTGTCTAGACTCATTTTCATAATGGATAATTGTTTGTAAGCCAAGAGAAGTATGAATTTGATCATCTTAAAACAACATGTATACTTCATTATGCACTTATGCGTACACATCTGTCGATAAAACTAGAAAATTTGGCAGTTTCACGAGAAATTTTTCAAAATCCAAAATACTTTAGAATTTTATCGTATTAATAAAATGCCTAACTTTCACGAGACTTGATATTTAGTTTTTCATGAACTTTGTGCTCCTACATAATTTGATTTCACTATACTAAAGAAAATCATGTGGTACTTGAAAGGGACATTGTCAATGGGTATAAACTTGGATGTTGATGGATACCTCACTTTAAGATGTTATAGTGATAGTGGATGGAAAAGTTGTAAGGAAATTAAGAGTTAATTGGAATTTTTTTTTACATTTTTTAGCTTAAATATTATATCATAGTATGCTAAGAAAACCCACACTCTCTAAATCTTCAACAGAAGCATAATACTGAACAATGTTTTTTCTTGTTGTAGAGGTGGTGTGGGTTGTTGAACTACTTACGGAGTTTGGTTAATCTCTTTAAATATTTCCAAAGATGTATTGTAAAAATTTATTAACAATGTAACTCTCTCCAGCTCTGCTCATAAAATCAAAGCATTTTGGAATTAACTATCGTTACTTTCGAGACCATAAAGCACATGGAGAACTTTAGGTCAAAAACATAAAAATTCATCAAGTAGTTAATGTGTTTACAAAGTCACTTTCATAGGAACTTTTCTTCACCTTATGTTACAAGCTTGGTGTCACCATTCCTCATGCCTCAAGCTTAAAGAAGTGTATCAGACAGGAGACTCCAAACAAGCTAAGTTGCAAACCAATAAGGTTATTGCGAGTAGGACATATATGAGACAAGTCCAAAGAGAAATTAAAATTCATAAGTTCACTCGTCTTCCTCTTGATTGACTCATAATATAGTGTTTTAGCCTCGTAATTTAAGCATTATTTATTCATATTTTACATATTTTTGTAGCCTTTCAATTTGATGTTTTTAATATTTTAAAGTCTAGGATTTTTATTTGTGATGTTTTTGCATATTTTTGGTCATTTTCATATGTTTAGAGTTTGGATATATGGAAATCAAGGATGTTTAGGAGAGCTTAAGGGTGATCTAAAAGACAAGAAGAAGAAGAACATAAGCAACCGGAAAATTAAACCGGTTGTCTAAACCGTCGGTTTGAATTTTCCAGAAGAAACTAGAAGATTACATAGTTGGCTTGAAGAATGTGTTTTTCCATGAGCTATAAGAGAATTACATCGGTATTCTATACCGCTAGTTTGAAGGATGTACTTTTTCCAAGAGCCACTAGCGGTCTAGACCGGCGACCCCAGACCACCAATTTTCACTTTTTGAGTTTACTATTATAAATACAGAAAATCAATTTTACTATATAATATATCATTTTTCAACTATTCTCTTTTTCAAACACGTTTTAGAGTGTTTCTCTTGTTTTTCATGAAAGAATTTGAGATTCTTGTCCAAATATCTCATTTCTTTATATGAATACTTACGTTTATGCAGTTAATCATGTTTCTTTCTATCAATTCATCATGTATTTCTTGTTTAAACACGTGTGAGTAGATTCAGGGATTGAGTTTTGGGTTAACTTAGGATGCATGATTGGTGACTGAGTTTTGTGTTTTCATTGTAGATTGTTCTTGTTTTTTTTATCTAGAGATTTGTAATGTTTGAATATGAGTTGAAAAGCCATTCATGATTTTAGGGAATCTCACACCCGAAAAGTGTTCACTGAGATTCCTCGACAAATCTATTTATAAAGTAAAATACATAAATTAAAATTTATTAACATGATAATAAAATAAGAATTAGGTAGAAAAAGGTTATGTGGAGGCGAGACACTATTTCCTTAATTCTTAAAATGTCTTGTAGTGTGGACATTCAAATCCCAGGATACAGCTGCATAAATTCTTATGATTCGCATCACTCGAACTAATAAGATCATTAACCTCATTTGTGTTGTACTCTCAAAGAAAAAAATAAATTGGAAAGAGAATCAAAAGATGAATGTTTTTAGAGGTGTTGGATATTTCATCCTTATAGAGGAAAAGAGGAGATAAGAATAATTCCACCATTACTCACTTTATAAATCATACATCATGTCAAATTAGGTAGTTACATAATTGAATAATAAAATCAAGAGTAATTTCTTCAAATACCATCAAAAGAAGTTCAAATTT
>OVAV01001438.1:0-10596 GCA_900406375.1 Iberis amara
AATCAAGCTATGCTTGATTTCAAAGTTGTTGTTGTTCACAGTTGGTGGAGCAATCCCATTGCATTGAGTGTGAATATTTGGAGCATATCCATCACCAATAGTTCACCCACCAGGAGGTACATTGTTTTTAGCCATTGGTGGAACTTGTTGTTCTTCGTGAATGACCCCTAAGTTGTCCCTTTGTTCTCTTAACTGTCTTNATTGTAAGAGATGCTTGTTTCCTTGTGATCTAGTGTGCATACAGAGTCACGTCTGGGGTGAGCAACGGACTCGAGCTGTGTCGACGCAGAGAATCAGATAGTGCTGTATATACCTGAAAACAAAGAAAACAAAGTGAGAAGGTATATAGAAAACGAACTTGATCTCAATAGATCTAAAATCNATTTCTATTGTACTATCATCGTCATTGTAGTTCAATAGGTTGTCAATCCAATCAGGTGAAGTTATTAACCAATCTAGATGTGATCATAATAATCATCATTGCTCCTGCTTTCATAATAATCATCACTGATCATAATACTCGTATACTCCCATATTTTAAAATATCTACATTCTAGTATTCGATTTTTTTAAAAACTTTTCGGCAATAGGAATAACGCGTTTCTACTTAGAAAATTTCGCCATTCTCTTTTATCACAAGCACATTCGACACTTTACGGCTAAACACAGAAATCCACGATTCGCTTAAAAATGCCCAAGTAAAAAATAACTCGAACCACTACCGTACAACATTTTACGAAAAAGTTTTCATAAAATTAAACTCAAAAAAATTTATGAAATAAGTTCCGTATAATTAAGCTCGACAACATTTTACGAAACAGTTTTCGTAAAAAATTAAACTCGACAACATTTCACGAAGCAGCTTTCTAAAATTAAACTTAAAAATATTTTACGAAATAACTTTCGTATAATTAAGCGACACCACTTTACCAAATAGCTTTCATAAAATTAAACTCGAAAACATTTTACGAAACAACTTTCGTAAAATTAAACTCGACAACATTTTACGAAACAACTTTCTTAAAGTTAAGCTCGGCGACATTTTACGGAATAGCTTTCATAAAATTAAACTCGTAACATTTTGCGAAAAAAATTTCGTAAAATTAAGCTCGACAATATTTTATGATACAACGTAAAATTGACGACGCTTACAAAACAACTGTCGTAAATAAAACACAAATCAAATAATTTAACATCCAAACAGAAACAACAGTTTTGGCTGTGAACATCCGCAAACAAACCAAAATGTTTTTCTACCGAAAGGTTAAAACAAAACCCTTGCAGCACCGCTAAAACATCTTCAAGCCCACGAACATTTCAAGCATGAAATAAGGCATATCGAAGAAAAATCTATCTTAAGCATAGTGGGACATCCCATCTTGGAAAACCAAACAGTCATAACCACTAACATCTTCTCAAACACATATATTTCGCGAAGACTCAAAACGATAGCATCTACCATCATCTTTGTTGCTGATCACAACAAACTCATACAAACACAGTGACTACAAACTATAAAACCAAAACGAGCAAACACTTGCTCCTATATCAAATCCGTCGATTGGCCCCGACGGACGAACTACTCACTTAACCTCTCGTAAGATTGGTTCTCATACATCTGACACAAGGATAAAACACTATAAAAAACCGAAATTTTGGTCAGGACTTCCGAACGACTTAGAAATTTTCTATGGAGAGATGCTCGGTTCCCGATCGATGCAACTCATATAAGCCGAGAACCTATCGCAGGCTTCAATATTGAGATGGAACCAGGCGAAATCGCAAACGGGACACGTAAGCCGGAATAGTCACCGCACATCCTAAAACTGAGAGTAAGCCTAGGTCTTGCCCTAAACCCAGCACACTAGTCTCTAACATCTCTAGATATAGTATCAAACCGATACAAGATGCCTAAACTTGTCTCTTCGCTAACGTTCGCAAGTTCATAAAATTCGAGAATTAAGTTTTTCGAAAACTCGCACCCGTAATGGACAAACGAATGAAGCGACCATCCGAGAGTTAGATATGAGATGACAACTCATAATCTCGCCTCAATACAGCGCGTAACATAATCCATCAAAAACCGCAAGGCAATAGGGATTCAGAGCCACACGCGGCCAATCCCGACAAACTAAAAATATAACCTACATAGGGAACATGCTCCCTTCAGACAAAAGCATGCACTTTTCAAACTCATAATAGCTAGACGTCGCAAAATCATTGGCGCCAAGCGGGCTCGGATCCTGTCCACCACATCCTCCTCGCCGCAAGTAGCATTCCTCACTTCTTCCAAATCAGAAGAAACGGGCATCAGAGCCCAATGCTCCCAAATCCTCTCTTTGATCGGAGGGATCGAAGAGTACGTTTTCACACCTCTTCATACAACCTGAAATCTTGTCCATCGTAGTGTTATACAAATAGTCGGGATGTTGGGTACGCCACAAGGCACCCACGGAACCACGACACTCACGGTAGTCCCCGAAGGATTGGTGCACTTGCTTGAACTAATCGTTTAGCCAAGTCTAGTCAGCCACGACAAAGTCTAGTCGGCCATGATGAAGTCTAATCGCCCACGATGAAGTCGAGTCACCCACAACAAAGTCAGGTCTCCCACGACGAAAGCTGGTCGCCCATGATGAAGTCTGGTCCCCCACGACTAGTCAGGTCGCCCATGACGAAGTCTTGTCTTCCACGACGAAGTCTGGTCGCCCATGACTAAGTCTGGTCGTCCACGACGAAGTCTGGTCGCCCACGACGAAGTTTGGTCGTCCAAGATGAAGTCAGGTCGCCTCTGACCAAGTCAGGTCTCCCACAACAAAGTCAGGTCGCCCACGACAAAGTCAGGTTGTCCTTGACGAAGTCAGGTCGCCCACAGCAAAGTCAGGTGGCCCACGATGAAGTCAGGTTACCCACAACGAAGTCTGGTCGCCCACGACGAATTCTGGTCGCCTATGACGAAGTTAGGTCACCCACGACGAAGTCTGATCGCCCACGATGAAGTTTGATCGGCCACGACGAAGTCTAGTCGCCCATGAGAAAGTCTAGTCGCCCACGACGAAGTCACGAACTTTTAGCCATCAATTTTTCCTAGCTCGCCTAACCTACCCTATACCTCGAAAGAACATCTCAACGATTCTTACGAGTTGGGGGGCTAACTGTTAGCGTCAAAAAAGGTCACGACGAAATCGATGTCTAAAAGCTTTCACATAAATGTTAATCATTCGATCCGAACATTAAAACCGCACTAGTCGTATCATTCCGATCAACAGAACAAACCAACCAAGCCGTGAAATACGAAAGATCTCAAAGGATAGACCGCAATCTTCGGAAAAATGCTTTGGTTCTGAATCTTGTTGTTTACGGACAAGCAGAACCATGTTCATTTAGCTCGCCCGTTGGCGAGCCGAAGGACACACTTCGTATCGTCTCGGACAAATCGTCTCTCACTTCGTATCGTTTCGAGTCTCCGTTGGAATTCTACGTTAAAAACCGTAAAACTCATTCCTTTCGTATAACCTCCGAATTAATCGTATAAACAGTAAAGATTAGCTTGAACAACGAAGTTATCCTATATATACGATTATTATCTACAATTTTCAAAAGAATCGTAAAATCCCTTTGTATGAAATTTAATCGTATAAAACGATAATGGTTAGCCTAAACACCGAGGATTATCTCATGTATGCGATTAAATTTATCGTTTTCCGGAACGGTCATAAAGACGCGTTCCTTTTATTAATCGTTTAAAATGGTAACGACTAACTTAGACGCCAACGTTATCCTGCCTATACGATTGATATTATTATTTTGTGAAGTCTGTGTCGTATCATCGTACGAAAGACCGGTTCTTCGATAGGCCTAAAACGCGATAACGACCCACTTTTGATTTCAGAAAAAAAATCCGGTCTAATACGTATGACGGTCTATCCTAGATTCGCAAAACATTAAAATGGAAGAAATCTACAAAGGAACATTTCCGAAGAAAATTAAACTCGCATACGAAAAGGAAGATTTTCGTGGAAGAATAATCTCAAAAAGGAAGATTTCCACGGAAGAATGAACTCGAATCCGAGGCGGAAAAGGAAAATGGACGAACCTTGGAAGTATATATAAGATCGATGAGGAGGAAGAGCACATGACACGTTTTTTATCTGCACCAAACACTTAGAGCATTAGGTTATTTTCCAATTTTGTTAGTGAGCTGCGACTCAATTCGGTTTACTAGTCTTAGGTTATTCGTACTACGGAACTCGCAAACAACTCACGTAGCTGAACCTTATCACCTGTTTTAAAACGCTCATATGCAGATTCGGAATAAGATTTCTTTTACTCTCTTCGTACTTTTAATTTCTTATTTTTATTACTTATTGTCGTGTTCTAATCTCGTATACGTTTGGCTTAGTAGAAATCCGGGACCTCTGGGAAAGTTAAGGTTTCTTGACTTCCCTTAACTAACGAAAATTGACAGTGCGAATTTCGGTTCCCACATCTTTTATTAGAAATCGTGTTGAGCATTAGGCTCCCAGTTGGAACTATGTATTTGTTTGTAACTTTTGAAATTTAATAAAGAATCGTTTTCAAATATATGGGTTTCAACTGATATTAGCCTAGGCCAGACTAACACAATGCACAATCTTGGAACGGGTTGAAAAGCCACAAAATTGAAACCGACATCCCTCAATTCCGACAAACCTTCGAAAAGTGCAAGATACCCTCCAAGAATTATTTGTTCCTCTTCCCAAGTTTTTTCCTAGATTTTGTACCTTTCCCAAGAGAATTTGACCATCTTGGTAGTCTTTCCATTAAGTACTACATCTTGTTGGTGTAGAATCTTGCTTAGTTTAACCGTAGCTGACAAGTTCCTGTTCAAGTCCGCCGGCATATTTTCCAAAATGACTTCAGGTTACCTGACAATCTTACTTAAGATTGAAATGTGGAACATATCATTGAAATCTGCCAATTCCTTTGGACGAACTAGACGGTACGCTACTTTTCTGATCCTTATTAGAATAAGGTATGGCCCCCATGTATCTCGGTTTGAGCGTTTTCAACTTCCGATCCTTATTAGAACCCCTAAAAGTTTTCATTTTCAAGTAGACTTTGTCTCTTATGGAGAATTCTAGAGCCTTTCGACGTTGATCTGCGTAACTCTTCTGACTCTCATGAGTTCCTTGAGCCTCTCCATTAACAATTCGACTTGCTTTACGGTTTCCTGGCCGAGTGGCTGAGTTGAACTATCTTGACATGGCTCCTAGCCGAGTGGCTTGGCTGGACTGTCTTGACTCGGCCATAGGTCGAGTGGAATACTTGGCTGAGCTGGATAGTCCGGACTCGACTCCAGGCCGAGTGGAAGACTTGGCTTGAGCTAGATTGTCTTGACTCAGCCCGCTGGCCGAGTATCCTGGCCGAGTGAAAGACTTGGCCTGAGCTGGATTGTCGTGACTCGGCTAGCTAGCCGAGTAGCCTGGCCGAGTGAGATATCTTGGCTGGGCTGGAATGATCTTGACTCTGGTCCAATACTAAGGCACTCGGCCATTAGCCGAGTCAATATTTCTCATTCTTCATCTTGTCTGTATTGTTCTAAAAGCTTCATAAGTATCTGAATAAACTCCAAAATGCAACAAGGATGCAATGCACATGCGCATTTATCCTAAACATAAAAATAGACTGATAAGGACCATGAATTCAACACATTGCTGGCATAACAGAAGTAAAATGACGATAAATGCACACTTAAAACCAAGTAAAATGTAGAGATATCAACTCTATGAAACTTAGTCTTTGCTTGCCCTCAAGAAAGTAATTCATAAGCTGGAGAAGAGGTTTGAAAATGGGGACTCAGAACAAAAATATGCTAATAAATTAGATGTAACCAATGTCCAAGTTAATAGTTCTAAAATGCAAAGTATAATTCGTATTAATCAAAGCATAATTCATATCAATTATAACATACCCATGCATTCAAATATACTTATTGCTTTAACATTCATTAAGCGGAAACCATGGATCAAGCTATGCACATTCATTGAACTTATTTGGCTAAAGGATAGGTTAAGAGACAAACTTGGTCCATTCATATAATGGTTAACATCTTCATAACAGGGATTACCTAAAAAAGGGAATGAGCTTTAGCGGAATGCTAAAGGTAAGAACCAATTGGTGCATACAAGAATATAACTCCATGTACCCAAAAACATAGAAGCTAAAAGCTTGCTTATTTCTAAACCCAGTTGAAGATCCTATTTCTACCTTTTATAGTTCAAAGCAATCTTCATGGTTCACATTTCCTTTTTCTTCTTTTCTTGTTCTTATTCTAGGATTTCTAGCGGATTGGTTTCGTTTTGAATTTAACAGATATGGTTTTCTTTTTCTTCTTACACATTAAGACATTCTAGGCTTTTGCCCTTTTATTTTCTTTTCTATTTGGACTAACCATTCATTTTACATTCCATTATCCAAATCATTTACTATAGCATACTGGTTCATTTTCTTTTTCTTTCCTCCCGTAAGAGTTCTTAACCATTTCCTTTTTTCTTTACCCTTTCTCAATACCCAAAAACGTATTCCACCTAGTCCTATCTAGTTCAAAAATCATAAACTAGAACTACATGAAATCCCATTCTTGTCAGCTTAAACCTAACACTTTCTACAAAGCTCATTCCAAAAAAAAATCTTACACTCAGTAATACATACATGGCTTGAAAGAAAGCTAAGTTAAAGGTTGAAAATGTGCTTGGATTAGCAAGAGTGCTAAAATGGTAAAGAAAACCTAAGTATGTATATAGTATCCATAAGTTCCAATCCAATGCACAGACATAATAATTAATAGTCAAATTCAGGTTCAAATAAATAGGGACAAGCATCAGATCACAACATGCTTCAATCAAAAAGGATTATGCAATTACATAATTGAAGCATGGTTAAGTCTTACTTCAAACTTAATTAAGGTGCATTAGACAATTAATAACCAGGGCATTGAGATTATCTATTAAAAAATCATATTTACAAGGTTACAATCTTCATAGTCCCCTATTCAAATGTAATCAACTTATATGAAACAAGACTAGACTCAATCCTAAAATGCCAATACAACTACATGAACATTATGTTTCTGTTTTTAAGATAATTTTTGAAAATTTTCAAATTTTTATGGTTTTCTATGCCTTAGATCCATGCAGATTCAAGTATGCAAAATTTGAAACAAGAAAACAAGTAAACATCATCAAATACTCCCTAAACCCTCCCCCAAACTTAAATTACACTTTCCCTTGTGTAAAAAATTCAAAGGAGAGTTCAAAATCAAAACAGACCAAACAAAAGGAAAATGCAATGGTATATACAATATGCAAATTGGAGTTGTACCTCATAGTTGCTGGTTGAAGAAGGAGGTAGTGGGCTGAGGAAAACTGTCTATTTTTTCCCATTCTTTCTCTTGTTTGCAATCCGTCTAATGTTCAACCTATTGTCTCACCTATCAAAACAAATTAATACCCTGAAATTCTTTAAAAAGATAACAAGAAACTAAAAGATTTTTATATACAGGGATAGACAAGGGAATTCCTCCCAAGTGAGCTTGTTTATAATGTTAATAATTTGATCAAAGGAATACATCGTTAGATCAATTTGGAGAGTTTGACTTAATTATATGTCTTCTGTTTTTGACGTAATGATTTCGCCATGATGAATCGATAACATTAAGATGAAAAGGCATCATTTTGTCTTTTATTTTTTCTCTTGAGAAAAGTTAAAATCTTAATGAATCAACGGATAATTGAAAGTTTGATGAATGATTTTTTTTTTTTTCACGAAAGAACTCCTTTATTTATTGGTAATTGAATACATCCAAAGAATCAAAACACCAATAAGGTAAGGAAGTGCCAACAAAAGAGAAAACAAGATTACGATTCCGTGATCGTTTAGCTAGTAGATCCGCTCGGGAATTCACAACCCGATTTTGGTAAATTAATTTGAAGTCTGAGTAATGACTCCGGAGTTTAGAAAACTCTTGCAGCTCCACTGTGAAAGCCGGCCACTCAGTTGGAGCCAAAATCATTTGTGTCAGCTCGATTGAGTCAGTTAGGAAAACACCACAGAATCTTCCTTTTGATCGTACCGTCTTCATTGCCCAAAGTAAGCTATGAAGTTCGGTATGTAGAGGAGATTGGCATCGAACATACGCTTTCATCCCCAGGATATCTACTGATCCGTCTTGAAGTTGTAGAACCCACCCTAGACCACATGTACGACTCTCCTTTTTCCACGATCCATCCACAAAACACACTACTGGGCTAGTAGTCCATATAGATGAATTGATATTCGAGTCACCTCTCGCCTCCCTACTAACGACGGTATGTGGTCGTTCATTTGCCGAGAACCATTCCTTAGATTCCTGTTGCGCTAGCTGAACGATTTCTGGCGGAGATTGTTTCTTACCTCGATATACTACCGCATTGCGCGCTTTCCAAATAAACCATATAAGCCATAAAAAAATGGAGATTGGTTCTCCCCTACTTTCCTCTGTTGTCCCTTTCATAAGAAGGTAATGGAGATTACCAAAAAGATTCTCGGACGGAGGAGTTCCAAACTTAAACGAAATATTGGCAAGGGCCCAACATTGCCTAGCAGGATGGCATGTGAAAAGAACATGATTGATCGATTCTCCTATTGAACCACATTGGGGACATGATGATTCTACGGAGATTTTCCTGGATTGTAAGCGGTCATACACGGGGATAGCACCTGAAACCGCTTGCCACAGGAACATCTTCAATTTTGCCGGAGCAAAAATGGACCATATGTTTTCCTTCAGTGGATTAAATGACGGTTCCTGGATCAGCTGTGAAGATTACTCATCCTTATCTATCAGAAACTGATAGCCTGACTTGACCGTATATTGGCCGGATTTTGTATACCGCCAGCAGAAACCATCCTCAACCTCTCTCGATGGCCTGATACTCAAAATTTCTGGCACATCCATAGGATCTATAAGATGTTCCACCAATTGTTGATTCCATTGATTAGTGTTAGGGATTAACAATTCTGCCACAGATAAGTCTATATTCGCCTGGGTTTCCTTTGATTTGGGAGGTCGGTCAAAAACCCCTGGTAACCAATTATCCGTCCAAATCTTGATGGTGGTACCAGATCCAACTATCCTCCGACTGCCTTTGTGAATATGTGGAATGATATTCCATATACTCCGCCACCCATAAGATGGTTGAGATGGCCTCTTTGCCTGAAAAGGTGATTTTCCATGGAAGTATCTCCCTCATAGAGTTTTGGCTAACAACGATTGTGGGTACTGATGTAATCTCCATAGTTGTTTTGCCAAAAAAGCCTGGTTAAATTTCTCAAGGTCTTTGAAACCTAAACCACCCCGGAATTTTGGTAGGCACACTCTATCCCAGGCTACCCAATGTATTCCCTTTGAACTGGAACTAGAATTCCACCAAAAATCTGCGATTGCACTCGCTAGCTTCTTTAAAAGATATTTTGGTAACTGAAAACAAGACATCACATATGTCGGTAAGGCTTGTGCAACTGACTTAATCATAATTTCCTTTCCGCCTTTCGAGAGGAACTTAGCTGTCCACCCGTTAATCCTAGCATTCAAGCGATCACGCACATATGCGAAAACTTGCGCTTTGGAGCCCTTAAGTTGTTCCGGTATGCCTAGATAATTACTCCTCCCCCCAAATCTGTAAATACCCAGTCTGTGTTGCAATAGGATGCGATCTTGGTTTGGAAATTTCCTACCAAAGATAATCGTTGATTTATCATAATTGATACATTGCCCTGATGCTTGACCATACAAGTTAAGAATTTGGGCCACCACATCCACTTGGCTTAACGTGGCTTTACAGAAGAAAAGACTATCGTCAGCAAATAACAAGTGTGAAATGGGTGGACATGCGCTCCCAACTTTAATACCTTGAACTTTCTTACCCTCTTCTGCTTTCCTAAGATTAGCAATAAGTACTTCCGTACAAAGAATGAACAAGAAAGGGGATAAGGGGTCTCCTTGTCGCAGACCTCTAGTTGGTCTAATTGACCCTTTTGGGGTCCCATTAATTAAGACCTGATAGGTAACCGTAGTCACACAAGACATAATCCATGAGACCCATCTATCCGCGAAACCCATCTTAAGAAGGGTAGCNTAGTCACACAAGACATAATCCAAGAGACATAAAAGGGTCTAAATTAAACATGATAAATGAAGAAACCATTATGATTCGACGAGAATTGACGTTAAACCTCAGCTTTGCATATGCAGCATACCTACATATAAGTTAAATCAAATTGTATTAATTAGATACGTAAATGATAATTTGTTTTGTATGTATTTTTTCGTTACACAATACATGAAATATAAATGTTCACTACTTAATTCAAGAATTTAAGCTCGTACCTTACTTTGTTGTAGCCAATGTGAAATGCAATTTTTGTGATAGATATGATTACATGGCAAAGTTATAATCTTATCTCCCTTCTCATAGTCAGTTAGGCATATCGAACACCTATAAATATCATCCACACAAAGATTAATTTGGTATAGTGACGAAGCAAAGATCTAATATGAGAATCATAAATTAAGAA
>OVAV01001439.1:0-13294 GCA_900406375.1 Iberis amara
ATGATATGCAAAAACCATGCATTTCAAGTGTTATCAAACATGTATGAAAAGGCCTCGGGTCAGTTCATTAATGTTCAGAAGTCGGCGATCACGTTCTCTAAAAAGGCAAATGAATCCATCAAGGAAAGAGTTAAAAAAAACCCTAAACATCACAAGAGAAGGCGGAATGGGAAAGTACTTGGGATTACCTGACCTTTTTGGGAGAAAGAAAAAAGATTTATTCGCTTCCATCATTGATAGAATTAATCAGAAGACCGTAAGCTGGTCATCGCGGTTTCTCTCTACAGCAGGGCGCCTCACTATGCTCAAGAGTGTGTTATCAACCATTCCAACTTTCACCATGTCGTGCTTCCAATTACCTTTGTCCCTATGCAAGCGTATTCAGTCGGTCTTGACAAGGTTTTGGTGGGATGGTAGCCAAAAGACAAGGAAGCTCTCGTGGATTGCTTGGACAACACTAACAAGGAACAAGAAAGAAGGCGGACTAGGTTTCAGAGACATAGTCGCCTTTAACACTGCACTACTCGAAAAGCTAGCCTGGCGGCTTTTAGACCAGCCTAATGGTTTATTGGGTCGTATTTTAAAAGGAAAGTACTTTCCATAGAACACTTTCCTGTCCTGTGAAACTAAGTCTGTCTGTTCCCATGGTTGGAGGGGAATTTTCGCAGGTAGAGAACTTTTAAAGAAACATCTAGGCTGGAATGTAGGCAATGGAAGATCAATTTCTTTATGGAAGGAAGCCTGGATTTCACTAAACTGCAGTAAAAGAATTGTAGGACCTGTTTTACAGCAACAGGAGTCCCTAAAAGTCGCAAATCTTCTCAAAGAAAATGGAAGTTTGGATAAAGGAAAAATCAGATATTTAGTCCCCAATTTAATGAATGAAATCCTTACCCTCCAGCCGAGTAGATCCGGAGCAAAAGACAGAAGAATATGGACAAAGACCAAATCTGGAAGCTACAATGTCCGTTCAGGTTATTTTGCAGGGCTGGAGGAGCTGACTACGACAGAATCAATCGGAGATCCATCTACGATCAAGTGGATTGATGATATTTTGATTCAAAAGATACCAGAGAAGATAAAAATCTTGCTATGGAGAATGTTCCATAGGGAATCCCTACAGAGGACAATCTAGCGAAGAGGGGAATTAGAGGATTAACTCCCTGTAAGGTGTGTGGACAATCAGAAACCATAGAACATATGTTCTGGAACTGTTATTTTGCTACACAGGTTTGGATCGCTGCACCCTTCTCCTTGCAAATAAGAGACCAGACAATCAGAGATTTCTCAGAGATTTGGGCCAGGATCAAAGGAAGAATTTGCCTCCCACCCATGGGTTTAAGCTCAAATGTCTAAGCATCCTGGATTGTTTGGCACTTGTGGATTGCAAGAAATCATCGAATTTTTCAGAAAAGGATCTTCACAGTAGAGGATGTGGTTCTTAAAGCTACTCAGGACGCAAAGGAATGGCAAGCAGTACAGGCGGTTCCACCACGCACAACCAGCAACTCCATGATGAGATGGCCTGAATCTAACACAATTTGTTAGATTCGGCAAGGAAACAAGGAATGGATAAAGTAGGACTAGGCTGGACATTTACTTGGGTAGGGATTCTGATTTCGTCTCACTATGCGAGTATACCCTGTTTAGGGACAGCACTTCTCGCCGAGGGTTTAGTTATGCGTGAGGCAATGGAAATGGAATCTGGTCGAGGCTTCAAGCAGATCACCTTTCTCTCAGATTCAGTCCAGCTCATCAATGCAATCAACAACAATCAACAACGATGCACGATGCTTCACCTTCTGAACTTTACGGAATTGTTTCCGACATTAAGTACTTAACAGTAAAGTTTGATGTTGTCTTTTTTAGCGTAATTCCTAGAGATAGTAATGGAATAGCTGATCGTTTAGCAAAATTAGCTCTTCATGAGCATGTAGAACCTATTTAGTTTCTGAATGAATGGATTGGTGCACACACAAAAAAAAAAAAAAGTCAAGCCCAAAGTAAGAGAAGGGAAGCATTATTGATGGGCCGGCGCGCAACCCATTAAGACAAGTAGGGTTTTGAGCTGCCTTAAAAATATATGTATCATTGAATGCTTGTAATTAGGTATCGATTTTCCCTAAGCTTCTTGTTGTTCTTGTTTTTAGAGATAACCTGAAAAGCATAGCATAGAGAATTCATTGGTGATTGTAATCATTTTTTTTTCACAGCTAATTCCATTTCATAATCAAACGATTACAAAAACAAAAACGTTGTCGTAAAAGACAAACACCAATATCTTGATACAACTATAGCAAAAAGATAAACAAACTAAACGACAAAAGATTGATAGGTTAATTAAGTTCGTAGAGATGAGTGACTTCGGATCGGAAGCAAAGCTCATTCCTATTCTTTTTGCCAAGAAAGTGAAGGGTGTCTTCAATGGTGACATAAACCAAAGAACAGAGCCTTCTGAGATCATCAAAAAGAGGGCCGCTGCAACTTCTAAGAGTAATACAAATGCGGCTGAGACCTTGCCAAGTTTTCCGGGAATATCGACCAGATGATATTCACCTCTCTCGGAGAGGCAATTTGATGGAGGTGTGATTCTCTCCCGAAGAGAGGATGGTACATATGATCCCTCCCGACTCCGACGGAAGTAAGTTGTTAAAAACTTCTTCATAGATGAAGAGTTTAAAGAACTACAATTCACGAGATTCTCTAGCTTTCTTCAAGGTGAAAACTTTAGATCCAGAACTGCACCAAAAGGACCAATTAACTTATGGCCTGGATAACAGATGAACTCGTACTCACTCCTAATGCAAAAATCCTGAAACTTGATGAGTACAACCAAAACACTTCTCAACGGGCTTCTGAAACTCGAGAATCGGCGTAAACGCTGTGTTGAAATGACGGTACAGAGAATATAAGTAACCAAAAACTTAGTGGTCCTTCGGCAATACCATACCGAAAACTCCATAAACTTTTAGCACCTAAGTAATCATTCTGATCGCATTCCATCGTAAAGCATAAACCAATTTCTACAGCTTTTAGAACAAGCAGAAGAATCTCACATGCCAAAACCTCTAACTCATTACCAATTCTAAGAATTTGAAGAGGATGAGGAGAGTATACCTCTCTGTGTTTCCATCAGAGTGAAGATGTAGTGGTTAAATAAAAGTTTTGCTCAATCAAAGAGTATCAAAAGCATCTCATCTCCACAAAGGGGATAAAGATTTACATGTGTACTAGTCTTCGGTAGAATAGCAAAATAAACGCATCGGGCCAGATCTCCTTGGACCAAGAACATGGCGGTGCTAGGAGGAGGAGATGGGGTTGCCTGAGAGTTGAAATACCAAATGGAGATGAGAGGGCAGTTCTGCTTGAATATAGAAGCTTGGAACGAAGAGGGAGAGTAAGAAGGGTCGACGACCAACCACCAAAAGAGACAGATCTCGTAAGCCTCCCGCACACTAGTAGAGCTTAGTCTTGCAGCTGAGGAGCCCCACGGCAAAGACATCTCAGGCAAGGTGACCCAGAACCAGCAGGGAGGCGTGAGACGACAACAATGAACTTTAGGAGAATTACCTGAGCGAAGAAACGACGACAGACCTTCAACCGACAAAGAAACTCGGCGGGTTAGAGAGCGGCACGGTGGCCTGTCTATGACTCTCCGACTTGCGGTTTCACTATCGTCCAACCGAGCAGGATCCAGAGAAACGAAACGACACGACATGATGCAGAGAAAGCTGAGAAAAGACGACGAAGCAAGGAGCAAGGAAGGCGGGGCGATGATGATCGAAGCCGACGTCGCCGACGCCGATCTGAGAAGAGTTGTTGACGTCGATCTTCGTGCCTAGGAGAGATGCGCGGCTAGGGCTTCTTTTTTTACATGAGTCAATAGTTATTGTTGAATGTGATTGTAATCATTCTTTATCTAGTGGATTTTGTGGGCAAGATTTCACACACAAGACGTACCAGTTTGAAAGCTGGAAACTCGTTAAATTATTGTGTTTTACAAGTTACGAATCGATCACAAGCACAAGGAAGAAGGTCATAACCTTCACAATTTCAATATGAATTGTCCACTAAAAAAACTAAAAAAGTAGATCGTATCTAGGTTAAAATAATTCGATCTTATTGTGAATTCAGCTTCGTATAGTCTTTAGTATTTGAATTAGGATTTAATACAGGACCAGTTAGTCCACCATTTTGAAGTGAAAATCCGTTTTATATCTATTTGTAAGTTTTTGAGACGATCACATGATTGTGTCAAGTTGGTAAGTGAGTTTGGGTCTCAATGAGTCTAATAGTTTCGTTTTCATAGCTAAAAGCGTCTCGAAGTATGATATGTTTCAATCATACTTAGTTTTATAAAGTCTTGCTTAGCTTCACATACACATTTTGAGAAAATCTCAATTCAATCCATAGATTGGTTTGTCTGGTGTTCTTTCTTTAATAAACTCTCGTATACTTATGCTTCGTGGAAAAAAAAAACAATTCAAGAAAATATCCATCATTTTACAATTAATTAACGTAAATTATAAACAAAAGTCTTCAAAATTAATATCCTTTAATTGAAAAATTCAGCGTACAAAATTAAATCTTAAACATAAGAAAATGCAACAACAAAAAAGAAGGGAAAAATCAACTTTTTTTTGTTTTGGGTAATACCTAGATCAATCTTATAACGATCAGGCCTAAAAAGAGCCCAAATTATTTATAACTAACAAAATTACAAGTTACCTTTGTATGAGACAGAATTGGCAGGTAACTTAAGGATGTGGTCGAGAACTTCGAGTCTTCCCTCTGCGATTGTATCGCTACACCGACTCGCCTTTTGACCTACTTCCTTGATCCTCTCCGCAAACACATCTATTTTCTTCTTAATTTCTTGCATCGCAAGTTTCGTCGCCAACTCTTCTGCTTCTTCTCCTCCTCCTTGCATAGCAAACTCCACAGTCTCCAAAATCGACGAAATCTTTATTCTTAGGTTCTCTGTTTGTGTTTTTATGGTCTTTGTCGCTTCCTTGTTGCCTAAGGCATATTTCTCCATTGTTACAACCAAATCTTTCCGTCTCTTCATAGCCTTCTCGTAGTCTTTCCACATCTTGCTACACCATTTTCTAGTGTATTCAATTGGTGTGACCAATCCAGCTGCAACCGCACTTGCCACTGGCGGCAAAGTCATCGCGGCTAAAACCACCGATAAGACAAGAACAGTCACAATCGCAGTCGCAAAAACAATATTCGACAATAACCTCCATGTCTTTGCATTCCTCTGTTTCTTATTAAGCTTTGCTTTCAGCTTACGCAACTCCTCTAGAAGCTGAACCTGATGCTTCAAGACCGACTCGTACTGAGTCACAAACTCTCCCTCGAAAGGATCTCCTATGGCTTTAAACTTGTTCAGCTCCTCCAACGTTTTTGCATACTTCTTCTTCTTCTTATCTTCTCCAACCTCTGCATCTACTGACTCTGACTCTGTCTTAAACTGTTCCACAGCGAATCGAATGATAAGCTGTCCAATTTCTGTTCTCTTAATGCAATTCTCTGCGGTGTTGAAGAAATCTAAGGTTTTAGCGGTGCTTTTGAAGTAGACATCAACTAGAGACCTTAGATCTTTGTTCTTCCACACATCTTCTTTGCTTTCAATAATGACTTTCACTGCATCTTCGTTTAGCTCAAGAAGAAATCCGTAGACTTCCATGAGTGAATCTAACGGTAAAGACTCAGATTCAGCTTGTGCACCAAGCGACCTGATGACTTCGGTTGTTCGTTGGTGAATCAACGAGTCAAAAGATTTGAGTGAAGGCTCTTTTTCACAAACGGATGCGTAAAAACTCAATTCTGATGAGTATTTGGACCACATATCTGTTCGGACCGTTTTAACCGTTGAAGTGTTTGTTTTAGAATTTGATTTGCAGCAATTTATGAGACCAGCGAAGAATCCACAAAACACCATTGGTACTATTGGAATCTACAAGGAAAAATATCAAGAAAATGATTAGGACAGACTTGGATCAGGTGGAGTTGAATAGAAAAGAGAAAATTACAGACTGTGTTTTTTTAATATGTTAAGACAAGACAAGAGGATATCAAGGTTACTTCTATCTCTGACCAAATATATATACGATCGTATCAACAGTTAGTCAACTTTATAAATGGACACGACATATGATTGGGTCTATGATTGGGTCTTTTTATATGTTATTTCTGTGGAACAAGTTACCACTATACGTATATTCATCTCGATTTAATTGAGTTTGTTCAAATGTCAAATCAACTTTTACAGACTGTGTTTCCTTATGAGACAATTTGTGCTAAAATGATTCGAGTTTTCCTCTCTTGACTATAGATCTTTAAAATATTGCAAAGAAAGACATAAAGCAATTATAACTTGCGCCTTCGCTCACAAGTCACAACTAATCATTAAAATATGGCCACAAGAAAAAGACCACACATGTGTTTTTTTTCTTAACCTGTTTGATGCTTTGATTTCTCCGGAACAGTATCATCACCAACCCCTTATATCTGATGAAGTGTTTATCTAGATAATTCATCTAAATATTTCATCTATATATGTTTGTAAGATGTAGTATCTAAATGATCGTATATGTTTTTGATACTTGTATCAGAATAATGCATCTGAATTGTTTGTTTATGTAATTACATCAATATAAATATACTAAATTAATAAAGTTGTTAAAAATAATATAATTTTGTGATAATGGTATATATTATGGTCTAAATTGTATTTACAACTATAAAATTATTTAGTTATGGCTTATAATATTTACAACATTATAACATAATTTTTTGGCAAAAAATGTGCTTTCGTGTTTTTGACGTTAAACGAGTTTTCGGATTTTTTTTGCTAGATAACTTTTTTCACAATTTTAACAGAAAAACGCATTTCTGATTTTTTTGCAGAAAAACGCATTTAAATATTTTCAAAGAGACGTGTTTCCAAAATTTTTGTTTTTGAGACATTTGATACAAAACAAATAGGTCTATATAATGATATTTTAAACATTTGAAAAAAATTTCGATGAATTTAAGTGCATCTAAATCCTACTTATAAACTCATTCAAAATATGAAGAAAAAAAACTCATCCAAAATATATGATCTAGTTAATTGAAATATCCTGCTAAACAAACAAAGAATACCTAAGTGTCTTCATAAGAAAATTGATGCCAAGATGATCGTAATTTCCTCTGTGACTTAATCATTATAAGCCTAAGTTTCTAATTTGTATTCCTTCATGTTATCCACAACTCTCGACAACATTAAACAGTTAACTTCAATATCGACTTTGAGTATTATTTGCAAATGTCTTATACATTATGTTGTGAAGCCACCTGCTTAACAGACACAGATGTATACAAGAGCTGGTACATAACTTCACATAACACATATAAACATTATGTGACCATACCACATAACCAGATCTCAAAATCCACCGGTTTACATTTATATATACCATCTCTCATAATGTGATAGCCTCAATCCTGATCAAAAGAAGTGACCCAAAAAAGATTCAAACTTTACACAAACCCATCAATAAAAAAAAACTGAAAAAAAAAAGAAACTGAAATCAAAACTTACAAGTTTCCTTGATCTGAATCTGAACTTGAGGGAAAACTTAGAATATGCCTTAACACAATTGTTCTCGCCAATGTGATATCTTTGCTACACTTAGCTGCATTTACACCCACTTCCTCAATCCTCTCAGTGAAAACATCAAACTTCTTGATGATCTCTTGCATCGAAAGCCTCACAGCAACCTCTTCTTCTTTCTCCTTAAGTGCAAAATCGACTTTTTGCATCATCGATTCCATCTCAATCTTCAACTTATCTACATGGACTCTAATGTTCTCCATGTCTTTCATAGTAACAAAAGTACCAATCCTCATCGACAGAACAATATCTTTCTGATTTTTCACAGCGGTTTCGTACTTCTTCCATAGATGATTACACCATTTGCCTATAGAGCCAATTGGAACCGCCAATGCAGCTGCAACCGCAGTCACAACAGGCGGTGCAGCTACAGCGGCTGCAACCACAGAGAAGATCAAAACTGACACAAAAGCAGTTACAAAAACCACATTCGAAATCTTCTTCCAGTTCTTGATGTTCTTAAGCTTCTTATCAAGCTTCCTCTTTTGCTTATGAAGTATCTCCAAGAGCATAACTTGCTGCTCGTAAACAGACTCTAACAACATGAAGAAATCTCCATCAAACGGATCACCCGAAACTTTAAACTTGCTAAGCTCATCCAAAGTTTTAGCATACTTATTAGCACCCGGTTCCGGGGATTTGCAGCTCCCTGATGACTCCATATCAAATTGTTTAACAGCAAATTGAATAATCATTTGACCTATCCTGGCACGTTTAACACAATTATCAACAGCGTTGCAGAAATCTAAGGTCTTGATGCTACTATCGAAATAAGCATTCACCAAACATGTCAAATCTTTGTTATCCCACACATCTTCTCTGCTCTCTATGATAAACCTAACGACTTCTTGGTTCATTTCGAGAAGACAACCTGAAACTTCAATGAGTGCGTCAAAGGATAAAGAACGAGATTCAGCACCAGAGGCGAGTGAGTTGATGACTCGGTTAGTGCGTTGATGAAGTGAGGAATCGAAGGATTGTAAGTCTGGGTCTTCAGTACAAGCTAACTTGTAAGCACTAAGATCGGATGAGTATAAGGAACCTATGTCTGTTCTGATCTGTTTAAGAGGTGGTGTGTTGGTTCCGTTCCTGCTTGAACTTGATTCGTCTTCCATCGTTTTGGAGAACATTCCAAGAAACATTGACCTTTCAGCTCAAACCCCCAACAAATATATTGGAATCTAATAATTGTGTAACTTGATCTGCGCAAAAAGTTGAGCTTTTAGGAAGCAGAGAGAGAGTAAGAGAGAGAGAGAACAAAAGTTTTCGTTGCTGGTATTGAAATTGAATCGGATCGGAGAGACAAGAGAAGAGAGAGGCGAGTGAGTACCTGACAGTTGCTGTGAATCCAGAAGAAGAGATAAGATTTTAGCTCAAGTCAGAGAGCGATGGATCGAGGAGAAACAACCGAGTTCCTTCCTCTATTGTCTTTGACTTTTCTTCTCTTTGATTTTCCCATTACATTCGTCCACACAGTTTCAATGGTCAAAGTCGCTATGAAGAAACTTTTGTATTTTAACTCTGTTTATTCTCTCGTCCACTTTATACTGTATTTTAATCAGGCGCCTTTGTTTACTACTAACAACTACTAGTAGTTGATTGACATTATGCACAGTTTCTAAATTTAGTTTGCAACACCTTATTTATACATTGCACTACCAATTATGAGCATACGACACGAGAGCCCATTACTTTTGTTTCTTCACTTATACACCTGATGCTTCTGCTTATTGGGCAAACACTTGTACTCTATGCTTCTGTTATTGATTCAAATAGCAGATACTTGGTCGTTATTTACACATGTAGCTACTACTTTTGACTATTTACAATAGTATGTTAACTTTAAATTCTTCACACATTTACCCTTAACTTTCTTGATACACAATCACGCCCCATTATGGGATTAATGGTGACCAACCTGCCTCGAACAGTCGGACATACTATCCTATATTTTCTCTTTTGGGGAAACGAGAAGCAAGTGAAGGGGTGTAAAGTTATCTTCGCATAAATTATCTGGAAAACAAAAAAGGGTTGCAAGTATCTGACTAAAACTAGAACAGATAAAAATACTTGTTGGCGAACAAAGTTGGTCTCAAGACTCGAGTGTTTTTTCTCATCTAAATATGGAGCTTTAGCTTACTTTATGCGACTGGAGAACCATATTAGGGATTCTACTTATGGTAGAGGTAGACGAAGCTGAAGACAAAGAATCCAGCCATCTGCATTCAAGAACAACAGATTATGTGTTGAGAGGTTAGCTTTTTGAGCATGTGTGCGTATGTGAAGTAGAGAAGAGAGAAGGATTTAGGGTTTACCGTGGTAAAGCAGGCTCCATAATAAGGATACGCAGTTGGGATAAATCTCTCATACTCATTGTGTCTGTACGGCCGCACTGGGATCTGCAAATGTCCACATTTTTCACATTATATGTCTTTTTCTGGAAAGTGAGCAAAACTCTTAAGAGATAGTTACCCACCTGCTTCGAAAGAGATAATGTAGTGTAGCCAAGCTTTTCATATTCAACCTTAAACTGGAATACACCATACACATCAGGAACCTTGAAAGATGTATGAAACAGACCCTGCAAAGTAGGCAACAAACCAGGCTGAGTTCTAACTTCAAAGCTAAAACCAACTTAGAGAAAACCCTGCTTTGGAGCTTTATATAAGTCACCTTCTTGTCTGTTGACAGGGTTTTCAACACATACGGGCTCATCATGTAAAACTGAACCTGCACATCATCAGCGACATACGGTTCCCAGCTCTTCCCT
Source organism: Iberis amara (assembly GCA_900406375.1). Classification (NCBI taxonomy): domain Eukaryota; kingdom Viridiplantae; phylum Streptophyta; class Magnoliopsida; order Brassicales; family Brassicaceae; genus Iberis; species Iberis amara. Next base: position 10,434 of record OVAV01001439.1, read on the forward strand.
GACCACTCAAATATCTCCACAGAAAAGTCCTGCCATAAAATGCTACATTAAAAGCTTGCCACATATTCCTGCCATGCGATTATCACCTAACCACAAAACTCTGAGTGAGTCAGAGGATGTAGAAGCCATACCAGGTCATCCTTTATCCTATATATTGCTGGCTCATCTGTTTCTCCAACCCTACGGTGTACAAGACTACCAGCCTGGACACAGAAGATAAGTGAGGAACGTAGCAATGAAAGTAAAAGAGGTGGCTAACTGAGCAAACAATCTCTAGCTAGCTACGCTCCGATTTTGTAAGGTAGTAAGCTATTAACTTTTGTATATTCGAAGTTGTATAAGAGAGAGTAAAACAAGATATACAGACTGATGCATATACCTTCAGATGACCCCTTTCGTGAAAGACCCATTTGCTTAGCTCAGTCACAAACTGTTCATTGCCGGATTTTTCATATCTGGGAAAGTTTTACATAAGATAAGTAAACCTTCTTTGAAATGTAAGGAGACATCTATCATCGACAAAATCCTTAAATTTTTGTAGCAACAGATCATGGGAAGTAAAAGTTTCACTTGACAATATGCATCTACTTACTGGTTTGGACTCCTTGCTTTCTGGACACCAGATCTAAATAACCTGCCTCATACAAACAAAACTCCGAATCATAAGCATCCATATGCATGTATTAGCTGAAGGTATATCGTCACACATTTTCTCACCTGTCGCTAAACAATTGCAAAGAGCCTGAGATCACAACCCTAGCATTGTTCCTGGCCTGCAGTTTTACATCAAAATCTGTGAGCTCAACTACAAATGAAAATCATTTTAAGAAGTGAAGAGCTAAGTAAAGCAAAGAACGTGGTAAAGACCTCACTGAAGCATCGAATTATCCAAAGTTGCATATATCTAGTTAGAGGAGAGAGACAAACCTGCATCACCGACACTAACGAAATCGCAGACCCAGTGAGCTGGGGAGGACTCGTTAACTTCGAGCTTGGGTTAGCAGAGTAAGCTGAGGGAGAGGCTGAAAGAACTTTAAAAACCTAGTAATGGAGTATGAGGCATGAAGTAGCAAAAGTTAATTCCACATGAAGGCATAATTATTCATATGAACACACATTAACTTCATACTTATTGACATCCACTCAATACATGAAAGACAGGCATGTTCTTTGACTCACCAGATGGTTGGTAGGGTTCAATGAATGCGCAACCCCTCTAAAGAGCACGGGAGCCTGTAATTCAAAAAAAAAACCCTCAACACCCTAGTCGTTCATATATTTTCATAAATCCAAAACAATACACAAAGCACTTGTGAGCATTAATCACATAACGGAGCTAGAAAGTATAGAAGTTACCCCAATCTTGGTTTTTCCTAAAATGACATCTGATTTCACTAAATCGTCGGCAGCAATCAAAGTGTGGTCTCCATCAATATCAGAGACGGAGAAGCTGGTATGATCAATAACCATAGCTGAAGAATCCTAAAGAAACAATTGCTAATAGATCAAAATCTAAAGTCCGATTTTATTCCGAAATTAATATATTCCCACATACTAAAAAACAAACCTCGTCGAAATCAACCCCACATTCCGTGGCAATTGCCCGAATCAAATCAGATGCAGAAGTATCCGCCGATAGGATCAAGTCACGACCGGAATCAACGAAATCAGCAATGGATTTCGAATCCAAGGATCCTCCAAATTCTAGACACAAAGAAATATAAAGATTAACAAATAGCTTCCCCAATATGAAACAAATCTACCGATCTGACAACTCAGATCTTACTTTCTATCGACGGGGCGAAGATGATCAGCCCATCGTATAAATACTGGCCGTATCGTTGAAGAGCAAGCTTCGAATCATCAGCTAGTTTGAAATCTAGATCAAATCCACGGGACTTGAGAGTGTTGAAGAAGATAGAATGGGAGGATTTAAGTGACAGATCGTCGAGAAGAACCAGAACTCGCCGATCAGTCGGATTGTCAACGGAGAAGGAGAAGCTGAGTAAGGGAAGAAGGAATAAAGAGATCACCGCGACGGATGTCGAGAGGTTCGTCATGTTTGGCTCCTAGGGTTTTGTCACGGGTGCAGAGTGAGTGACCAAGGAGAAGAAGCAGATCCACCGATAATCGCAGTAGCACCAGGCGTTGACGATCACGTACTCTCAAACGACACCGTTATAGTATTACCCGAAAAATTAATGGGCTGAGATAATCCTTTAGTGGGCCTAAAACTAATGGGCTAATTGCATAATTGGGTCTGTGTTTACTCTTGAGTTCCAGCTAACATAATAATATAATGCAAACTAACATGTTAAGCCTATGTTGCACAAAAAAGCCTATGATTGCTTGTGTTCCTCTGTCGTTGAGTCTAGTGCTCCTCTGTTATGGCCTTTGAGGCTTGTTTTTTTGTTTGCTCGGTACTTTGTGGCAATTTCTTTCCTAAAGTATAATTCTTGGAGATAGAAAACCAAAAATATTCCATGATCTTGATACATATTCCCTCCGTTTTTCATAAAAATAACATTAAGTATTTTAAATTAACCAATAGAAAAAAGTCCTGTAATTTTTTTATTAGTCAGAAAAATCAAACTCATTAAATTTCTGCATTGAAAATCTAAATCTACATTCTTTTTGCAAAAAAAATAATAGCTAAAACGACAATATTTTTAAAACGGAGGGAATAATAACTAAAAAGTTCGATAATATTGGAAAAGCAAAAATGTACGATGTTTTATTTTCTTTATGTAATCGTCTTCAGAGTAACAACATTCATAGGCATCTTAAAGGAAAATCTTAAATATAGCAATTGTAAAAACGATTTTCCCCATAAACACTATCATTAATTAGATGTCATTCTA
>OVAV01001440.1:0-13293 GCA_900406375.1 Iberis amara
TTCTATGGTTAAATTAAAAATAAATTTAAAATCGGGTTTAGGTAACTTATTTGGCAATCGGGGTGGTTTTAATTAAGTTTCAATCATGATTTTTTATCGTGTTTTGTTAATTTGGAATAAAAAATTAATTTTATTAATCGCTTGGGGGATTAGTGATGAGATCGATTAATTTGGTGGTAAGATAAAGAGATATACATGCTTAGGGGATTTTCTAAAGAAGTACAAAATTTGAGTGGAAATAGTTTGGATACATATAGTTTTGGTGTCTAGTGAAGTCCCAAAATTATATCAAGATCCAATAATATCTTTTTACTTTAGTCAAAAATTAGCTTAGACCCGAAATACATTAGTCTAGCTGGATTTATACCAGTATTATGTCTTATGTCTTTTTATTAGTAAACCTTTATGAGAAAATAAAACTACAAACAAAACTTTATTGGTGAATNTTGTTGCAACCGAATTAGTAAACTAGACTTGTTCTTCCCACTATATCATTCACATATAACTTATCACAATGTATATGCATTTTGCTATTGTAATTCCACATCATCATCATTTCAATTCTCTCGAACTAGAAAGAGTAAGAGTTTCCAATTCTAGGTAAGTAACGTTCGTAGGGACACCTATAAATTCGAAAGCCATGAACAAACAAATACATATATATGAAACGCTTAAAAACTACATGATTCTATCAATTTTTAGGCTTTTATTTGTTAAAGCTATACCCTAAAGCTATATAATTACAAATGTTCTCTACTCTTTTATACGTTTGTGTATTTAATATCATACTATTGTAGTTTTGTTTATTACCAATACTCCCTAAATATTTCTTTATTACATAAGTTTCTTGTAACTTTGTCTAGTTATAGAAAGTTCCCGATAGTTTTGCTTAATGCACTTTTACCCAATTTCGAAAATTACCTGTATTTTAGTTTTAAATCCAAAAAATTTGTCGTTTTTTTTGTCTTAACATACTCTCTGTTCTCTCTTGGTTACACGTCTACTAGAAAGAGAAAGTGGTAAAAGATCCAAACTTTTTAACACACATAACCTATCCGAATACGAACCACACAATCAGAAACGTAACTCATAATCTATATTAAGGCCGTAAAAGAAGTAGCTTCAATACTATACTCCTTGAAAAATCCGCCATGGCAGTCGCCGGATTAAGCTTCTTTAAGCTCTCTTTCCTCCTCAGCCTCCTCTCCGGCGGTTCAAACGTATTATATCCGACATCCAGTCCTGGCCATGTGGGGAAATTCCCTCCGTCGTGTAACCGAATCGAATGTCCAAATTACAAGGTGGTTCAAACCGGAAACGGTTACGAGATTCGCCGGTACGATAACACCGTCTGGATTTCCACTAAACCAATTCAAGACATCTCTCTCGTTGATGCTACAAGAACTGCTTTCTTCCAGTAAGTTCAAAAACCTAATTTTTTTTTTTTGAAACTATGGATTTATTCGGAATAAAGATTGAATTTTTATATTTGGGATTATTAGATTGTTCGCTTACATTCAAGGGAAGAACGAGTATCATCAGAAGATAGAAATGACTGCTCCCGTGATCTCCCAAGTCTCTCCNTTCTACGTTCCTAAAAATAACCAGCCGGATCCAGCTCCAGCAGAGAATCTCCACATCCAGAAATGGAGCCCTAGGTACGTGGCTGTGAGACAATTCAGTGGGTTTGTCTCTGATTCTAACGTCGGTGAAGAAGCGGCGGCGCTATCGGCGAGTCTTGAAGGTACATCTTGGGCTAATGCAATAGAGAAGAGTAAACAAGACGGTGGTGTTGGGTTTGATTCATCTTACACGGTTGCTCAGTATAACTCACCGTTCGAATCCTCCGGCCGGGTCAATGAGATTTGGTTACCATTTCAAATGGATGATTAAGCTCTGTTTAGTGAGTAACTGAGTACCCTATGTATGTATAAAATAAGAAAAGTGTAAACCTTTTTGCTTTTCCAGATTTCAATTTTGCAGAAACAGAGGAATTTCATAAAATTGAGATTAAACCAAACACAAGAAAGATCATAACGACAAAATGTTTCAGATAGGACACTCGAGCTGAGTATCCTTTTAACATTTTTAAAAATCAAGGAGGTTCAAAAACAGAATCCTCCTCTCTAAGTCTCTACAACTACCAGTTATGTTCATAACTGTAAGTTCTATCCTGACCGTTAAATCCTGGATTAGTCTCATAATCTACATACATACTCTGCTGGTAATAATCGTTGGATGATTGTGACGAGTCCATCACGACCGTGTTGTTTTGATGGTTTGTTTCTTCATCGACCACATACCAAGTTTCGGGTTTGGTACCTGAGAACATTCTGCAGGCGACTGTGTTGTGTGGAGATGGCTGAGCGTTGTGGTTTAAGTTGTTGAAGATGGAGAAAGGAGAAGAAGAGTCTAGGCCGTGGCAAACATCTGTGTAGTCTACGGTACTAAAAGAGTCTCTGGTTGATTCTGTGGTGAAAGAAGCTTCATCTGAGCTAGTGAAGAGTGACCACTCGCTTGATGATGACTCTTTCTTGTTGTGGTAGTCCGCTCTTGGTTTAAAGCGGTTCACAGGTTTTTTCTGTTCCTTCATATCGTTTCTTGGAAGCGAATGCGGAACCTGAGCTTTTCCTCTTTGAGGACGCGGATACGATCTGCGAAAGAACACAATTTTCAGAATCTGTGACCTTATTAAAATGTTGCAAAATGCTACTGTATTACCTCATGTAGAACAACATATAAGCTCCTTCTGACATAACTTGAGTCACTGGCACTCGATGAATCTGCAGAGTTTTCAAAGAAAATTGCTCAAATTCATAAGCCGCAACAAGGAGAGGAGAATGCAAGTTAGTATTTACCTCGGCATCATCGATTCTGAACCAATTGCCTCTCAAATCTTTGACATAGGAAATGTAATGACCTGAGAAAGATGCGTTGAGAGTATCCAAATGAACGATGACAGCGTAAAGCATATAAAGCGGAGGAACATCTCCAGTTCTTGTCATGAAAGGAATCATGTCTAGCATTTCTGGGAAACTTATACACTTGTTTATTTTCCCATATCTTCCTTCCTACACATACAAGTTTTAAAAGTATATAAACAAGGAGTAAACAGAGTAGCCGACGAGTAAATTCTGCAAGTAATTGATACCTGGAATCTTTTAAGAACAATTGTGAGAATGTTTGGTGCTTCATGAATGCTCAACTCTTTCCTCGCTTTAACATATCCACCACACCTGCTGCACCGATACATATTTTCCCCATCGAGATCTTCTGGTCTAGTAAATTGAGTCAAGGCATCTTGAAGAGATTCTACCCAACCATATATCTCTAATGTGAGATCCATTATGTTTTCGTATCTTTCTGATTCATGATCACACCTCAAGCATTTCACCTGGTTTTTCAGAAACAATGAGAATACGTAAAGTCAAAGTAGAGATTAATCATGAGCCAGGAGATTTAGAAACCTTTGAGCGGAGACGTCCACCAAACATATGCTGAACTAAGGTTGTTTCTTGCAGTCTTGGATCCACTTTAGTCTCACCTCCAAGCCTCTCTAAACATATGGATTGCATAGAGGCAACCAAAAGCCTACATCCACGTTACGAGAGTATGGTTATAATCACATTAAGAAGCAAGGATCCTAAAATTCAGATGTGAAAGAACTAAGAAGAGAAACCTTAAGAACTCATGAGCATCTTCTTGGCTCCCATCACCAATCTGACAATTTGTACTTCTCATGTGTGAGAGAATTCTGCTAGCAGAAAGTGGACCTCCTGATTCTCTAAGCATCATTACATGTTGCTCAAGTTCACACATAAGACACCAATCTTTCCCAGAACCTAAACATAATCTTTGTCAGAAGACCGTAATTGACGCTACGAGATTAAATGGGAAAATCATTACATGTTCTTGAATGTGATCGTCGAAGCAAATAAGCAACGAGTGGTTTTGTACATGTTAAGGACTGCAAGACAGCGTTAGCGTAGCAACTGCAGAAGAAAAATGATAGTAAATTCAGAAAGCATATATACAAAACGGATCTTCCCTATTGTAAAGGCAGTCCTTGATTTTGTACTTAAAACAGATTTTTTTTTAAAAAAAAAAGAAGTTATTGAGACAATACCTGTTTCCACAATTCACAAGTCCCCTAGGTGATAAGTCAAACACTTCACACTGAAAAGATTTAACAAATTCCTCGTATGGGAAGAGCATCTGAAATATAAGAGATTTAAACTTAGAGAAGTCCGAAGAAATATAGATAAAAAAAGAAACAGTACTATCACAAGGGAACTAACTTTCAGGCTCTTATGTCGATCATCATGCTTAGTAGAATTTCTTAAACCCATCATTTTCATTAATCCCATGGTTGAGGAGATGCCATTGCTTTCTTCAGCAATGCATGTATCCTTAGAGCTATTAGTTTCTGGATTATAGATACAAACATGAGACACTACGAAAAAGAATTCTTATGTCAAAGCAAAATCTCAAAGACACTCACTTGGTGCTGCAGCGACTTGTCCCTTTTTACTTGTCTCTGTGCATAATTGTTTTCCAGATTCGGGCAGTGTTGCAGTTCTGGTCCCTGTTTAATTTAATCCACATTAGAAGATGAAAATCTCAAACTGTATCAGTCTCAACAAGACTAATTTTTATCAGCTTGGTATTAGACCTCACCATTTGCACGAAATTGTGCGTTTGGATAAGCAGATGAGTTTCTTGCTCCCAAATTGTTTTCATGCTTGTGACTTTCCTGCATACCACTTACAGAAGTTTGTCCATTCATTTGCATAAAAGAGTTGTCAACAGAATGTCTTCTAGAATTTGTTTCCACAGCTCCACTGTCGCCTCTCGACTGTAAGCAAAGCCAACGGGTTTAGATTTTAAGCACTGTGTCGACTTTCAGCAAGAAAACACAACCGTTTCGGCTAATTAATACAATGGGATAAATGTTTAAGAACTGCTTGCCTTATGTTTAGTGTGACCCTTCTTGTTATCGCCAGCACCACAAGCAGGTTCATCAATAAATGAATCTTGGTTGGACTTGGAACAGTTTTGTTTTCCTACGCTTTTTCTTCCTTGCGTGTTGACTTGTGGTGTAATATCAATCTGAGACATACCTATAGAGCTTTTTGAAATCTTCCCCTTCGCTGTTTGCTTCATATTGTTACTATACATCGTAGAATCCATGCCATGGTCATGCAAAACAGAATTATTCTCGGAGAAAACCCTTTCAGATGAAGTAGAGCAAGTCTCCACGGGGACACATTCATCTTTATGCGCTAACCTCCAGTGAATTATTTGGCACTGCCCAGAGCTGCAAAACGCCAAAAACATCAACATTTTAATGGGTCACACTGTCTGCAACTTCCTAATACACAAGACAATCTTTTGAGAAGCTGAAATAGATTGGAAACGTATCTAAAGTCAAAAGAAAGCAAACCGAGGTGGGAATATACCAGTATCTAATAGATTTGCATCTGGAGCAACGTGTGTTAGCAGGACCAAAACATCTGGCACATACATGTAACTCATTAGTAGCCACAACTGGGACCCCATGTGTAGCAGCCACGGAATCAGATCTCCGCTCAGCTACAGTGCCACTCGCACAAGCCATGAATTTGTCTCTTACAGCACCACTTGCAGCAGGAACAGTCTTAGTCTTGGTTCTTAGAGACCTATTTTCAGTAGCCAAAGTCTCAAATCTTACACCTTTATTTGTATTAACTACGTTATCAGCTCTTAAAGCTTCCTCGGCTGCCATTTGAGCCAGCAAGTTAGCTCTCCCTCTTTTGTCAGAAATGTTACTCCATTTTCCTAATAATATGTAAGCTACAACAGGAAGTACAACTAAAACCAGGAAATATATTGGTATGTCCACACCCCTTGGTTCGAGCATGTCCTTAGACACGCATTCATGACCTGATTTACAGCTTTTGAGAGTCTACCCAAACTACATGAGTTCAGATAAATCCTAAAAGTTACTCTTTTGATGTGCACCAAGGTCTATTTCCAGGTTCAGGCTACTTAATTACTCCAAAGGTGAATAGCACTGCAATTAAAAAACACCAATTGAATGAGTTTAGTTTCAATAGAAGTCAACTCTTTCTTCTAGAAAACCACAATTGAATCTACTCCCCGTTCATAGAATTTTACAACATCCACAAGAAAGTTCCCTAAAACAGATTAAAGCATCCTACTGAAGAACTCCGGTCTTCTAAATCCTCAGCTCTAGTAAGAGAAAGATCCCAAATTTCAGACGCAAAACAAATCTTTTGACGAAAAAATTAAGCCAAAAACTCGTCAATCAAGGAAGGAACCCTAAATCCAAACGAACCCTAGTACATGATTCTACGAATCCGCTCAAAATCACTACTACAAACGTCAAGCAGAGACGAATCTAACCATTGCTCTTGAACCTAAGATTCCAAGACCCATTAACCCGTTACAGGAGCAGAAGAAGAAATTTGGCAACGATTGAAACTGAGACGTAAACTAAATAAAAAGGAAAGAGTTGAGCTTTATTAAAATTTGGGCATACCTTATTTAGAGAGATGACTGCAAAATGAAGCAAACCCTAAATTTCACACATATCGTCTGCCTCTTCTCTTATTTCTGAGCTCGAGAAAAGATGCTTTGACTCGAATGAGTACAACACAACAGTCTCTCTGCCTCTCTCTCTCTTTCCTCTCCTTCTGCTGTTTATGCTCTTCGTTTTGTCCTTCAGGTTCAGGATACTGTTTTTTTTTAAACTAATAACCAAATTATAAAGTAGACAATTAAGTTAATAATTAAACATAGGGCTAATTTGGTTAATAACCCAAAATATAGGTACACAATTTATGTCGGAATATTATCCTTTTTACATAGATGAGTCGAGTTCTACTAAAAAGTAAACACAAAAAATACAGAAAGGAAATTTATTATATGACATTTTTCATTATCTTAAAGTTCATTTCACATTAGATTTGCTTGTTTAGTCAAGGGCGGCCAAATTCAGTGAAACATCGACATATAATTTTAAAATTTTGTAAGCTTCTAAATATATAAAATTTTATATATATAAGACTGTTATAACAAATACATAAAATATAGCAATAAAAATTAAATACATGAAATATAAATTCTAATTTTTTATTTTGCTTCAATCTCTCATAATTTCATGATCGACCGGCCATGTGTATAATTGTATGGTTTACCTTTGACAGGATATATGTAAGTTATTAAAAGAATGAAATTTGAAATAATAGAAAAAATATGTGGTAGAAAGGTAAATTACTAAATTTAATAACAAATAAAATACATTTTATTACAAACGAATAAATGGCTATATTAATACCAAAAATAGCTAATGGAGTCATCAATAACTTAGATTAGTCAAGCTCATGCACGAACGTGGCATGATCTTGTAATAGACATCCGTCACGTGGCTATTACCTATTTGATTTAAACTTGTCAGAGAAACGGGTCCCACCTCTCGTAACCATTTATCTCAAAAGGCGAACTAGTTATCAGTCTCACATCTCGAATTTACACCGTTGGGTTATATATTAGTGGGCCTAATGTTTAGCCCACAGTTAATCATGACCCGATAATTCCAGCTCAAGCCCATGACCCGAATTCTAGTGCCGGTGCTTTCAGAGAGAGTTATATTAATAGACGGAAGCCTAAAATCATAACGAGAATTTCTTTTTTGCTCCTGCGATTTTGTTTCTAAGAAGAAGAAGAAGCTTGAGGAGGAAGAGGAAAGAGACGACATGGGAGAGCGAAAGGTGCTTAATAAGTATTATCCGCCGGACTTCGATCCGTCCAAGCTTCCTCGCCTTCGCCGACCAAAGAACCAGCAGATCAAGGTTCGTATGATGCTTCCCATGAGTGTCCGTTGCAGTACCTGCGGAAATTATATCTACAAGGGAACCAAATTCAATTCCCGTAAAGAAGACGTCATTGGCGAGGTAATTTTATAAATTGAGTGAAAGAAATTCGGGCTTTTAGCTCTCTCAGTTCGTGAATTGAAACTTATCTCGAGAACGTTTCAGATTTGGGTATTTAGGGTTTAGAGGTTGTTGTTTTTGGCTGGTGATAGAGAAGCTAGTTTCTTTTGAGTAACCATTACTTGGACGGCTCTTGTACCCTTGAACAAGAAGATGCCTTTATCATAATCTAATCTAGTTGTTTTCTTGGCTTTTTTTTCTTCTAATCAAATAGTTTCTGTCTTTCTTTTGATGTGCAGACATATCTTGGGATCCAAATCTTTAGATTCTACTTCAAGTGCACCAAGTGCTCTGCAGAGCTGACAATGAAAACGGATCCACAAAATTCTGATTATATTGTGGAATCTGGGGCAAGTCGTAATTATGAACCTTGGCGTGCAGAAGATGAGGTAAGGACTTCAGACATGTAGCTTTTGGGGATTTTTTTCTTTTCTTGCGTGATATGGATGCACAACTTTCTAGTTTGCTAATTTACTATATATTCATGTGAACAGGAGTTAGATAAGGATAAACAGAAGAGAGATGCTGAGGAGATGGGGGATGCAATGAAGTCCTTAGAGAATAGAACTTTGGATTCTAAAAGAGAAATGGACATTATAGCTGCACTTGATGAAATGAAATCAATGAAGGTATGAGACAGACGCCTTTTGTGTATTCTCTTCCCCTTCTCTCTCTCTTGATTGGATTACATGTGATTTACTGACTTTATTTTATTTTGCTTTTTGCAGTCTAGACATGCTACTGTGAGTGTAGATGCAATGCTGGAGGCCTTGCAAAGAACAGGAGCTGAGAAGGTATGTGCCTGTTGCTCTGTTTACTTGTTCATATATGTGGCAACTTGATATTTTCTTTATGACAGGCTGTTTTAATGTTCAATAAGAAGTATTTCCAGGGTTTGTTGTTCTTGATAATGTAGCCATCTTCTTGCTCTTTGCAGACCATTGTTATATTGCGGATTGAGGTGGTAATGCTTTTTTTTTTTAATTTTTATAGGTAAAACGAATAGAAGAAGAAGATGAAGCAGTTATAAAGTCAATATTTGGTGTAAGTGTTCATATCATCCATGTGTAACTATTTGTCCACATGCTTTGCTCAACTTAATTTATATCCTGTTTCATTTAAATGCAGAAACAGAAAGAAGTTGTTAGGAGAATTACAGATGAAGACGAAGATGATGACTATGATAGCGATGACTATCCCAGCCTTCAGAAAGAGAATAAAGGATCATCTTCAGATCTTTCAAAGGTTTCCTTAACTAAAACATTATATTAGCTTTCTTAGACATGGCTCTCACTATTACCATGTGTCCTTTTTTGGTATCTTGACTGACTGTTAATTCTTTTAATATTTGATACAGAAGAGAAAGGCGTCAGAAGAAAGTTCAAGCAATCCCACAGATATTTTGACTAGCTCTTCTACAGGTAGGTTTTCAATCTTGCTTCCAAGTTAATTGACTTTGTCCTTATCTTCAGTTAAATATTCTCAATGGGTTTCTCTGTTTCTTATCAGAAAATCCAAAGGAGCCCAAGAAACGAGCTGTTACCAACAAACAACCCTTCAAATCCGTTCACATAACAGTCATCAAGAAGCAATCCCAACCCACTTCTTCGGCGACTCCAGCTCCTGCAAAACCAGAGGAGAAGGGCGGTGTCGCTAACAATGGATTAGCATCTTTATTTCAGAATTACGGAAGTGATGAAGACGATGATTGATTTCCTTTTGTTTTCAAGAGGTTTCTCGCTTTGATAGATCTTATGTTACTGTTTTAGAATTGGATCCATGTTCCATGTTGAAACCATCATTAACAGTTCATATATGAGATCTTTCAGATAATTTGGGTTGATGTTAACCTTATATACTTGTATAAATTATTTGCTAATGAAATTGTTTTTGCAGACAAGAGCAAGAGAATGAGCAACTGATGGATTTGATAGTTAGCTTCAGATGAAGCAGATCAACTTACAAAAATCTCTGAGATAAATACAGCAAAATGCACCTTAATAAAAAAAAAAAAAACATAAATGGTGAGCAACCATTTGTTGAATCACTTTTGCCCTTTCTTCCTCCACAACTCACCAAGCATCCTCATTCCAGAACTCCTTCTCTTACCGCTTCCTGATCCATCATCACAATCATCAGCCATTCCAGGTGGTTCCATGAACCCAATCACTGTTGTTGGATCGAACAACCCACTTGTAAAACACTTCTCTGCTGACCCAGATCGATCCCGGCTATTCATTTCAAACTCTCCAGATAGAACTGCAGCTGCAGCGTCTGCCGCCTTCCTCCATTGCTCTGTTTGAACCCTAAGCATCTTCATCTCAGCCTCTAAAGCGTCTTTTGCTTCTCCCATGGACTCAAGCTTCTCTTTCAGGTGAGCTGTCCTTGCTCTGCTTTCTTCTAACTCTTCTCCAATCCGAGTCACCTTAGAAGCCATCTCATCTTCATTAGCCTTTACATTAGACATCTCTGAAGCCGAATCACTCAACTGATTCTTCAAGCTCTCGTTTTCTTTGCCTAGAGATTCATGTTCTTTCTCCATATCATACAATTTAGCTTTCAATATCTTGATCTCATCTTCTTTTGCAGCTAACTTCTCAGCTTCTTCTTTCTCGCTTTTCGGTTCTTCCTCTAACGCAATCTTCTCAACTGGAACCTCAAACACATCAGTTTCTTTCTGTACATCACCGGGGGTTTCGTCTCTACAAATCGTATCAGCTTCAGAAGCAGATCCTTGCACTTGAGCCAGCTTGTTTGGTTTCTTATTATGAAGCTCATCTTGAGCTTGTTTCTTGACAGCTTCAGCATTAGCCAACTGTTCTTTAAGCAATCTCAGTTCCTCTTGTGCTTGTCCTAACTGCAACTCTAGATCCGATATTCGTCCCCCAAGTTTCTTCTGACGAATCGGATCACTGTGAGGACCACCACTTCTAGGAGATCTACGGTCCACACCGAGCTTAGAACTCCGGTCAGTAGTGATCAGACGGTTTGGAAGTTTCGAATCAGAAGTAGTTGATGATGTCCTTAGCCTTGGAGCTTGCCTTTGAGACAACTCTGAAACTCTAAAGAAGACAACACCAGGAACAAAAAAAACAATCATTCTTAGTCACATGACTTAAGATCAAACCCAAAGCAAGATCAAATGTTGTCGGAATAGTTACCTTGGTCTTGGCATTTTGATTTTGTGCAGAGGATTAGACTAAGTTGCTGAAAGCTCGAAGATTGTGAAGCTCTTATACAAATCTGAAGCATAAATAAAAGCAAGTATCATTTATTACTGCAACTACCAAACCCATGACTCATGTCGGAGAATTCCGAGAACTTTGATAAGGTATTAATCTTCAAACTTTCACCAAAATAAGAAAACATATTCATTTTATGTTGATTTGCACTTATTAAGCAACTTACCTTAAAGGAGAAGAAGTCTCTGCAATTGAAATTGAGGAGGTGACTAAGAGAATCTAATAGAAANCCAAAGTTACTGAAAGCTCAAAGATTGTGAAGCTCTTATACAAATCTGAAGCATAAATAGAAGCAGATATCATTTATTACTGCAACTACCAAACACATAACTCATGTCGGAGAATTCCGAGAACTTTGATAAGGTATTAATCTTCAAACTTTAACCAAAATAAGAAAACATATTCATTTTATGTTGATTTGCGATTATTAAGCAACTTACCTTAAAGGAAAAGAGGTCTCGGCAATTGAAATTGAGGAGGTGACTAAGAGAATCTAATAGAAATAGTCAATGAGTGTAAAATATGAAAAAGATAGATAGATAGATATTCGTTGGCTGATTGTGAGTAAATAGGAACAAAGACATAAAACCAGAACAAGACACAAAAAATAAGCAGAAAAAAAGGAGAGAGAGTTGTAGTGTAATGAAATGTACCTTTTCGAAAGAGACAGCTTTATTTGAAGACACTCAAAATCCAAGAAGCCTAGAGAGAGAGAGAGAGAAAGAGTAAAAGAGAAATGAGTTTTTGAAGATTTGAAATAAAGATGATGAAATTGGGCGTGATGAGTTTTAAAATCGAGGGACCATTGTGTAGTAGAAGAAGGTCAAATCTGTATTTTCAAGTCTTCCAATAACGTCCACATATATAACTAGCTTGAGACATTTTACCCAAACCCAAAAATTTAGAATCCAAACAGAACCGTAGTCCTAAATAACCCGAACGATTTTAAAATTTTTTTAATTTAGATATCCGAACTAACTAGGTCGGAACCAAAATCCAAATGGTATCCAAAAAACCGAATGTATTTATATATAGTTAGTTTTGATCGGGTAATTCAGATTTTTTATTGCATATTTTGAATTTTCGGTTTGTATAATTCGGCTTTTAGTTAGGTTTTGGACTTAAATTACCCGAATTATTCATATTACCTGAAATATCCGAACCAAAAATCTAAAATATAAAATAAAAATCTAAATTATTGAAATAATCCGAACCGAAAACCAAAACTCGATCCGGAGAAAATATCGGTTTCATGTCGGATTTTGGTTATAAAAAAACCAGCCCGAATCTGAACGAAATCTAATCGGTTCCTATTTAAATCATACATAGACGGATCCAAAAAACATGAAAAACCGAATTACCGAATCAAACATGAACCGAAACCATAAATCCGCATTTTCTCCAGTCGGCAAGCTATGTGTAAACAAAGTTTTTACTATTAAACTATGTGTAATCGCTGATCTCAGAATCCGATCGCTGAAAAAGGTAGCGATCAAAAAAGTTAAACGCGATCGCTAGCAACTAGTCGTTGCGATCAGTCTCTGGGTCAGCGATCAGCAAACGAACACAAAAACAGTCGCTACTGCCAGTCGCACAGTCGCTAGCGGTAGCAACTGGCAAACAAACAGGGCTTAATTCAAAAAATATATTCTATAATCAATTTTTATAGTACATAAATTATACAATTAAATAAAACTAAATTTCAGAAAAAGGTGTAAATGTAAATTTCTAATCATTTGATAAAAAATCACTTCTTCTTAACGAAGTTTGATACAATAAATAGAAACTGAGGATATGATTATCTATATTGAGGATTGAAACTGAAATCTATGATTTTATAGATATTCATTTTGTTATAACTATTCTTTCCGTTTTTAAAATATTGACGTTTTAATTATTATTTTTTGTTGCAAAAAAATGTCGTTTTATGTTTTCAATGCATAAATTTAGTGAGTTTGACTTTTCTGACCAATACAATAATTGCAGTACATTTTTCTATTGGTTGATTTAAAATATTTAGGGGATGTTATTCAATGATGGATTTTAAATCAACTCCA
>OVAV01001441.1:0-13288 GCA_900406375.1 Iberis amara
TATATATATATATATATATATATATATATATATTAAAATGTTTGAATTTATAAAACCAAATCTTAAAATGTAAAGTGTTTTAAAAGATAATTTTCCATTATAAATGTATCGTTTCCTTATATATTATGTAGAAAACTAATTACAATTTAGAAATTTAAGTTTGTTACGATTTATAGAAAACATATTATATATTAAAGGTAATAATATTTTGTAATCGGATATTANTAATTGGATATTAAGGAAACTAGATATTGAATATTATAGAAGAAATAAGATTATTCTTTAAATTTAAATACTCAAATAAATATTTTTTTAAAGAAAATTGATGGGTCTCGAACCAAAAATTTATCGTGATTTAGATTCATAATCGGATATTCATACTTAAAAATGATTTATACTCAAATTTGCATATTCATAAAATTATTACCACAATATCAAATGCTTTTAAATATTATAAAAATAAAATCAAAAGTTGACAAAAAACAAACAATCCAAATCTAACCCTACAAAGTTTTTTTAAAAAAGCAAAAAATCAAAAGGGAGAAGTTAAGAATCAAACCTCCAACCATGCGTATATCCCACTGTTACTTTACCACTAAGGCTATTATATTTATTAGTTATCATTCAAACCAATTACTTATATTTATATAAAAACGCACGTTTCGGAAAAAAACTATTAATGCATTCTTCGTGGATCGAACCTGCATCTCGAACCGGGTCATACCCAACCCAATCAATGGGATCCGCGCGTTTTTCACTGTTTTTTGTTCGAACTGTAATTTTTTTGTTAAAAACTTGACATCCCGGAGAATCGAACTCATGACCTTAAGCCAAATCGTAATTTTTTACCGATAATAACCCTCTGAATTTTTTGTTTGTTCTTGCTAAATTTTTAACCCAATGGTATTTTTCGTAAATATATTTTTTATTTTGCCTCTCTCCAAATTTGCACTTCCCCTTTAATAGTAAAGATACTAGATTTAAATATGCAATGGGTAGTATTTATTTTTTTATTTAGATATAAGTTTTTTTTTCTTTTACATAAACATTACTGATTTATTATTTCTATAATTATACAGAAAACTTACTTCTCATAAACCGACTTAGGGCATGTTCGTTTATGTATTTAGATGATGCATTTAGATACAAACACTCAAATGTTGTTCGTTTGATCACCTTAAAATCAGTATTTAGATGCGGCATCTCGGTTCAAAATACTAAAATCTAAAATTTATAGATTTTTAAGATGCTAAAAAATGTGAGTTTAGCTTCAACATCTCAACATCTCAAATGTGTAAATGACAGACAAACATGGAGAAAACACATTTTTCTGCAATCTGCCAAGAATACCAAAAAACGTTTTTCCGTAAAAAAAAATACGGAGGAAACATGTTTTTCCGAAAACACGGAAACAGTTTTTTTCCGTCAAATTTATTAATGACAATTTTCATTTTTAAAATATCCGACTTCAAAAATTGAGTATATCTTTACCGAAATTAGATTTACCAAGTTTTATTGGGCTTACGTTTAAAATAGACTTTAATAAATAGATTGATAAAACATGACCCAACTATATATAACACTAAAATATAAATATTAAAAATATTTATATAGATGAAATGTAAATATTATATCTAGCATAATGTATTTAAATACATTAATATAATATTTTTATGTAATTAAATATTTAACATAATATTTATATTAACAAAATTATAATCGAACAAACTATATTGCATTCATATAAATTTCATATATTTTTATATAATCAATATAATTTTTTTTAATAAAATTTGTAAGAATTTAAATGTTTGTATTTTATATAAATAATGTTAGTTAAATATTGTAAACGTATAGATGATAATATCAAAGTAATTATACATAATATTTTGTAAAATTTAATATATAATGTTATATAAATATTCTTAACTTTTGAGGTATAACAACACATTACATTTTTGGATTTTTTGAAATCCAAAAACACTTAGACCTTAAATTTTAATTTTTTTTAAAAAAAAAGTTTAAAGAAAATGACAGATTAGGGGAATCCGTAACTTTTCTGTCAGTTCTTTTAGAAAAACCATAAATATATTAAATGTTAAAACACTTAAAACTTAAAATTATGAACTTTTAGGTATAACGAAACTTTACATTTTTTGGAAGTTTTGAAACCTCAAAACAATTAAGAGTTGAAATTTTGAATTTTTTAAAAAAAGTGATAGAAAAGTTTACGGATTAGGGGAATCCGTCACATTTCTTTCACTTAGAAAAAACCATAAATATAATAAATCCTAAAACACTTAAAACTTAAAATCATGAAATTTCGACGTATAACAAAACATTACATTTTGGATGTTTTGAAACCCTAAAACACTTATACTTGACATTTTGAATTTTCAAAAGTAGTAACATAAAAATGACAGATTAGAGAAATCTTTCACTTTTCTGTCACTTAAAAAAATATACAATATTTAATCCTAAAGCACTTAAAACTAAAAATTAAGAAATTTTAAAGTGTAACAAAATTTTGCATTTTTGAGAAAATTTGAAACCCCAAAACACTTAACCCCAAACCTAAACCCTAAATAAGAACTTCTTAAATCGCAAAGAAAATATAAACCATCTTAAACACTTAATACCACTATTTAGTAAGGTTTATATATGTTTTCTTAAAAAACACAACAAAATTATAAAACAAAAGTGTTTTAACCAAAAGTGTTTGATACCTTATAATACATTATACAATAGTGTTTAGTCTGAGTAATTTCATTTTTTCATATTTCATTTTTTATATCATTGGATACTTGATTTGAAACCCTTTTAAAGTTCAAAATGATGTTTTATGCTTGGTAAATGTAATTTCCAAACCCTAAACTCTAAATGAGAAATTCTTAAGCCATCACTTTTCTGTTGCTATTCCATCACTTTTCTGTTGTTTCTTAAAAAAATTTTCGTTTCTCCGTCACTTTTGTTTTGACAGACAACTGACAGATGCTAAAAAATTTTGCGCGAACCCGAATATTTTTCAATTTTTTTAGTATTTCCGCCAAAAGTTTTTAAAGCTGGTCAAAAAAAAATTTCAACAAAGTGATGAAAAAGTGATGGAATGTTCTGTCACTTTTAAGAAAAAATATCTTCACTCTCTCTTTCCTCTTCCCCTCACTTCTCTTCTTCTCCATTATTTCTTTCAATTCTTCAACGAGAATCCTCTCTTTTCTTTAAACCTAAATCTCTCTAAAAACACATACAACTAAAAAAAATCCATCTTCATGGATCAAAGAGACTCCAACCATTATTTTTGAGCCTATTCACTTTGATTAGTGTTAGATTTAGGGAAACTTTGTACGATTTAGTAATGTGAGATTTTGGTTTTTAAGAAAAATTGTATGTGTTGATTGTTAGATTTAGGTTATAAGAACTTGTTAAATTTAGAAATTACAAGTGGTAAATTTTAAGTTTTACATATACTTTTTAGATCACGACAAAAAAAAGCATATACTTTTTTTTTTGTCAACTAATAATTTATAAAACTGAATTTTACAACCAGAGTATTGTTTTTTCCGCGTTTACAAGTCTGGCTTTTTTTGCCAAATTATCTGCTTCATAATTTCTTCCTCGTGGAATATGGTTTATCCTGAAACTTTCAAACTTTGGTAATTGTTCGCGGATATCCAACAAAGAAGTAATGGCTTCCTTTGTGCAAATGGAGTGTCTTCCTATGTCAACTGTACTAGCTTGGATGTTGTCTACAATTTTCTTTGAGTCACAGAAGAGATGAATACGGCTATATTGGTGTGCTAAGAGAAAACGTAGTGCATCCAGAATTGCGTGACACTCTGCATCTTGGGCAGTTTTTGTAGGTGATAGTGAAGCCATTCCTTGGATAATTTTTTGTTGTCGGAAATATACTATCCAACCAATGCCACAAGTTGCTGTAGTAGAAATCCAAGAGCCATCTGTAAAGACAAAGTAAGTATTTGGATCAATTTCAAAATTTGGAGATGAAATAGTGGATAAGTAGGACTGATTCCATTTCCTCCCTTTTTCAATCATATGAGTTTGGCTGTGATCCAAAGTGCTTGAGCTCCAACTGTGTGAGTAAACTAAGGCTCCATTGATTGTATTAGGTATACCTCTTCCGACATTGTTAAATATAAGTCTATTTCTCTGTTTTCAAGTGGCCCATCCTATAAATATCGGAATAAGCGGTCTGGAGGCTAGTCTTTGAGTTTTTACATCTTCGAATACTGATGTGACATTCGGAAGAAGAGACTGAGAGATATCCTGTGCACTGGTAAAGCATTCTGTCAGACTTAGCTGCCATATCTCTCTTGAGATTCTGCAATCGAAAATAACATGGTTCAAATCTTCATCATGCTCCCCACATATTTGGCAGGTTGGATCTATGTTTAAGCCTCTGCTTTTTAGGGATGTAGAGACTGGTAAAGAGTTTTTGATAACTCTCCACCAGAAGTGTTTTAGTTTAGTAGGCACCTGTAATGCCCACAGTTCCTTGCAAATATTTACTGATGCAGCAGGCTCAGATGTTGGGGATTGGCTTTCATGTAGAAGGTTATATCCAGAACGTACTGAATATAATCATGTCTTTGTGTGTTCCCAAACTGGTTGGTCTGGTATACCATGAATACTGGTTCTGATACTAGCAACATAAGCAACATCTTTGTCATCTAATAGAGTTCTTAGCATAGATAAATTCCAGGTGACTTTGTCATCGTTTAGGAATTCTGCCACTTTCATGTGTTGGGGGCAAGCTGACCATCTTCTTAAGGCAGTGCTTGGGGTAGGATTTAGAATCCATTTATCCTGCCACACCCTGATTGTTTCACCATTTCCTACAGTCCAATAAATACCCCTATTGAGGAGAGGAATGCCCTGAAATATGCTTCGCCAGGCATAACTGGAGTTCTTGTTTCTTGGAGCCTGCAATATTGAGCAATGGGGATAGTATTTTGCCTTATATACCCGAGACAACAAACTTTGAGGGTTGGTGAGTAGACGCCAAGTTTTTTTAGTAACAAGTGCTAGGTTAAAATCCTTTAGTTCCTGGAACCCCACACCTATTGCACCTTTTCTACGAGTTAGTACATCCCAGGAAACCCATGGTATTTTGAACTGATCCAAGTTACCAGCCCACCAGAACTTACGAATGATAGCTGTCATTATAGAAAGTGTTTTCTTTGGAAGCATAAAACATTGCATTGGGATAGTTGTGAGGACTGATTTAATTAAGACTTCTCGCCTAGCCATTGACAAATGTTTTGTTGTCCAATGGTACATCTTTTGTTTCATTCTGTCAGTTAGGTATGCAAACATTGATGTCGTTTTGGCATGTATGAATTCTGGTAAGCCCAAGTACTTACCGAAACCACTTGTGTTTGTGATGCCAGTACTTGTCAACATATCATTTTGAACCTGTGAATCCACATTTTTGCTGAACATGAGAGCAGATTTTCCAAAGTTGATGTGTTGTCCTGAGTATTGACCATAAACTGACAGGGTGTCCTTAAGAGATGAAACTTCTGTGTTTGTCACTTTACAGAACATCAAGAGATCATCCACAAACATCAGGTGGGAAATGGAAGGACCTGGACAACTTGCCTGAAAACCCAGTAGACGACCCTGTCTTTGTTTTTGGTGGATCAGGTAGGTAAGAGCTTCGGCACAGATGATGTATAGATAAGGGGATATAGGATCCCCTTGTCTAATACCTCTTTTAGGCTTAATCAATCCCACTGGTTCACCATTAATTAAGATAGAATAGGTGACTGTTGTGATACATGTTCGAATAAAGTTGCACCACTTCTCACAGAATCCTAGTTTGTTCATCATAAATTCCAGAAATTTCCAATCAATTTTATCAAAAGCCTTTGTGATGTCTAGCTTGAGTGCCATAAACTGCTTTTTGCGCTTTTTTGTCCTCAAAGAATGGATTAACTCTTGGGCTAATAAGACATTGTTTGTAATCTGTCTGTGGGGAATGAAGGCTGACTGGTTTTCTGATATGATGCAGTGTAACAAGACTTTTAATCTATTAGCCAATATTTTAGAGATCAGCTTATAAGCCACATTTGCTAAGTTGATAGGCTTGAAGTCTATTGGAGTTTGTGGATGAGGAATCTTTGGTACTAAGCAGACATAGGTATGATTTATTTTCTTATCTAATTCCCCTGTTGAGAAAAAATGATGCACAAATCTGAATACCTCATTTTTGACAGTAGTCCAGTGTTGTTGATAGAATCATGCAGTAAGTCCACCTGGTCCTGGTGCCTTGTCAGGATGCATTTGTGATATAGCTTGAAGTATTTCCTGTTCAGTAACATCCTTGGTAAGCATTTGGTTCATAGTATCCGTCACTCTCAATGGTAACTCAGACATGAGGTCATAGGTTTAAGTGGGGATTAGTTGATGCTCTTGATATAGTTCTGAAAAGTATGAGGTAAACACTTTCTGAACTGCCTGTAGTTCTGTCTGTAGATTGCCGGCTGAATCTCTTATTGTAGTTATTCGATTCTGATGACGACGTTGCTGAACCTTGGAGTGGAAGTAGGAAGTGTTCTTATCACCTTTTTGAAGCCAAGTTATTCTGCTCTTTATCCTCCAATAATCCTCTTCGTGTTTATAAGCAGTGAGTAATGAGGATTTTAGTTCAGTGACATGCGCATAGTTTATGTTTGGCTCATTATACGCTTCGTGTAGCTGTCTTTCTAATGATGTAATTTTCTCTTTTGAGTTTAGATTTTCCTTGTATTTCCACCTTGAGAGACTTTTTCTGCAGTCTGCTAGTAGTTCTGAAAATGTTAAAGGGGAAAATGTGCTGCGGTTTTGATCCCAAAAATTATTTACAGTTTGGTAAATTGATTGGTGATCAGTCCATCTTGATTTATACCTAAACAACTTTCTTCTTTGCCACTGTGTGTTATTGGTGGTAAGTAAAAAGGGCCTATGATCAGACCCACCCCACCTGCGCAATTGAACAAATGCTGAAGGAAATTTATCTATCCAAGCCTGGTTTGCGAGTGCTCTGTCTAAATGTGACTTAATCCAGTGATTACCTCTATGTCCTAGCCAAGTGAAATAACCCCCAACTGTATGAATATCCTGAAGACCAAGTAAGTTAATAAAATTCCTAAATGGTTGGAAAGTAGATTCTCTTCTCAATGGACCACCATATTTTTCCATATTTGAGGTTATATCATTCAAGTCACCTAAAAATATAGAAGGGGTTTGATTGACAGAGGATGAAGAAGCAGAGTATTGAGATATGCAAGATTGCCAAAACTGATTTCGATTGGTAACTGAAGGTGGACCATAGACATAATGCACATAACAGGGAACTCCTTCCATTTCAAGAGTAACAGAAACTTTATAAACAGATGGGTTTGGTAGTATCCGAATATTTACATCATCTAGCCAAAAAATA
This sequence comes from Iberis amara, assembly GCA_900406375.1. Lineage (NCBI taxonomy): Eukaryota > Viridiplantae > Streptophyta > Magnoliopsida > Brassicales > Brassicaceae > Iberis > Iberis amara. The sequence goes on from OVAV01001441.1 coordinate 7,442, forward strand.
GCCAAACCCCCTTTCTTACCAACTGGTGGCACCAAAAAGTTATTTATATATCCTAGTTGCTTCCCGATATCTACAACAACAAAATTCGAATTCATCGTTTCACTGAGGAATAATACATGAGGGAGATACCTACGGCTCATGCTCCGCAATCTATGGAATGTCAGGGAATTCCTCAATCCCTGACAGTTCCAGTGAATAAGTCTCATTCAGAAGTGGGTGGCTTCCGTGGTTCCACCCTTCCCGCAACATCATCATTATGGAGTTTTTGTTGTTTGGAGGAGGTACCTGCTTCATCTACAAAATCAGCTTTCCTTTTTAGACGAAATACTGATGGGGATATTCCTATCTCTTTTAGGACACTGAGACTCATCATGAGCTGAGGACCTGGCCTGGAAGTTACTTCCTGGAAAGAAACAGGAGGCAATTGAGCATTTTCAGTTAGAGGTTCGAACCCATCATTTGAACCAGCCCTAGAAGCTGGTGATGCAGCCGGTAGAGGTAGGAAGTGAGGGTTGCTCTGTGGTTGTTGAGGCTCTGGTGGCTCAGAGTGGTCGTCCATAAAAGACTGACAGGATGATACCTCATGCAGAAGAGATCCGCATCTGAAACAGAACTTTCTGAGCTTGTCGTAACTAAAACGCACTAGAATAGGATAACCATTCGGTGTAAGGGTGAATCTTCTAGCGAAGATAAGAGTATTAGTTACAGACATTCTCACCCAGATCCAAGCTTTTCCTGGTTTGTCACGGATCGGCTCTTGCAAGCAGACTTCCACCACATGACCCAGATTTCTACCAATCTCTCTGAGCATGTCATCGTCACGAAGATCATCAGGAATATCGTGTATTTGCACCCCAAAAAGAGATGACCTGTAGATAGTCAGGGTAGTTTCGTCTCGTCCAACGATCAACAGCTAACATCCAATCCCTAAAGGACCATGGACCATTTTCTAAGACCTGGTGAAGATGATGTTCATGCTTGAAAAAGAATTGGACTGTATGGTCATCGTTGATTCTCGCCGTAACCCGACCTTCCAGCTTCCATGCACGAGGTAAGGTATCTTTGATTGCATGCGGTCGCTGCTGTAGGGGATTGAGTGCTTTTACCACGAGACTAAGTCTATGATCCTCCTCTCGGCGTTTCTGAGTCATCGGATCGATTTGAATCGGATCTCTGTCGATTCCGATACTGAGATTTTGAACAGCCTTCCAGAGATCCTTTTCCATTAGGTAATATTAGTGAAGCGAATGAAGAGAAGAGAGAGAGATGAGGTGAGTGAAGAGAAAACAGAGAAGAGCCGTACACGACGGAGGAAAATCGCATCAGAGCGAAGGGAGAGAGCCTCACTTAGACAAAGTATTCTTCATATACTTTTTAGATCTAGGTTTTAACAAACTTTTCTTATATAAATTATAAAAACATTTTCTTATGTAAAACCATTTTTTTAACTTTTACAAAATTAAAGTTTCTATAAAACCTTTTAAATGTAGAAACAAATTTAAAAAATAAATAATTATATAAAACGATTTGAAAACATTTTATATAAAAATGGTGTTAAAAAACGTTTTCTATATAAAAACGTTATTAAAAAGTTTTAAAAATTTTAAAACGTTTTCTATAAAAACGTTTTAGAAAATGTTTTAAAATTGTATATGTATTTTTCCAAATATTATTTTAAAAAACTTATAGGGGGTGTTATTCAATGATGGATTTTAAATCAACTCCATTTGATTTATAATCTAGTGTTATTCAATAGTTGATTTCAAATTCTATTTTAAAATCTAGTATTATTGGTTATAGTATTTGAAATCCATTCATTAATAGAGTTTGAAATCTAGTGTTATTCTAAGAAAGATTTTAAATCAAATTTTAAAAATATCTATTGTCGGGATGGGTTACGTGAGTTCGTCCAACGACTCTCCATTTCTCCATATGAGCTTTCATCTCCTCGTTATGTTGCCTAACCCTCGAATCTCGTTAGGCATCTGGGTGTCCTCAGCCTAAACCACAATGACTCTTTTCTGCGGCTTGGAGATCTTGTGGTTTTTCTCTCTCAGAACTTCCTCAAAATGTGAGGTGTTCGAGGTCTCGGAGTATGCCTGGAGAAACATCCTAGCAAGTTTCCTATCCCGAACACTTGTCTCTTTTCACCTTTGTGTTCTGCAAATACAAATTTGAAAAATAAATGTTAGTTAATTTAAATATATTCAACTACAATAAATTTACAATAATAAATGTTAGTAAATTTAAATATATTTAACTAGAATGAATTTAAAGTAATAATAATGAAACTTACCTAATTTCTAAAATTACGATAGATGTAATTAATTAGAATTAAGACACAAAAATATTTATAAATTATTTACAATTAACATATTATATATAATTACAACCTTTAAATAATTTTATAAATAAATTAAAAATAATTATAATGTTTTAAAAAGTTCCAAAATTCTATAAAATTTTATTTAAATTTATTAAATGTATTATTATTGTTAATTTTTAAGGATAATTGTAAATAAAATAATAAAAAAATTATGAAAAAATCTATGGGGGTGTTATTCAATCAATAATTTTAAATCAACTCCTTTAGCTTTAAAATCATCAAAATTTAAAAGTCTACAAGATTCATTTGCAGAGACTTTTAAATATCGGTACGATTTGGTTGGAAAGATTTTAGAAATCTATGCATTTTACCTTGGATTTGAAATCCTTATATTTGTTAATAGAACTCCACCACAAGTCATTTCAAATCCATTAAAATACAAAGATTTTAGAAATCCTTTGTGGTTTGAATAACACTAGATTATCAGAATATTTTTATATTTAATTTGGACAATTTATTTATTTGGGATATTTTATGTTTTGTATCAATATTTGATGTTTTAATATAATTTCATAAAATTTTAAATACTAGTTTAATTCTAATTTTAATTAATTTTAAATATTTTGTTTAATCTGTCTGTTTTTGTCAATAAAATTACCGATGGAAAAGCGACACACTAATAAATTTGGTTTTAGTTTTATATTTAATTATTTCATAAATATATAAATCTACTGACAGAAAAACGACATATTAGTGATGGATAAAAAAGCGACAAATTAGTGACGGATTTAAAAAGTAACATATTAGTGGCAGATTAAAAAGCGATAGATTAGTGACCAATTTAGAAAGTGACAAATTGATAAGCGACATATTAGTGAAAGATTAAAAAGTGATAGATTAGTAACAGATTAAAAAAGCGACGAAATACCTACGGATTTAGCCACATAAAATTCGTCCTTAATTCATGGGTAATTCAGTTGCTATGCTGTCACTATTCCCTCGCTAAATTCCGTCACTTTTCTGTCACTAATTAGCGACAGATACAGAAAACCGGCCAAATAGAATGGACAAAAAAACAATCACTTTTCCGTCGCTTTTTGCCAAAATCAATAAAAAAGCGAGGGATATGAACGTCACTTTTCGACTGTTTTCTTGTAAAATTTTACTTTCAAAATTCAATTTTTGTTTTACAAAACGGTAAAACTAGTTATGATAATTTCAAAAAGTAGTATCAAATAAATAATATTATTGAAATTTTTTTTATTTATTTTAGTTACGTTTACAAAAACATAAAACAATATATATATATATATATATATATATATATATATATAAGAATTATATCACACGTTATATATTTTGTTATAAAAATTCTATTAATGTGAAAAGTTTTCTAAAACACATGTATGAAATTTTAAAAATTTGGGTATTTATGTAATAAATCCAAAAATCTTAATATTTCATATATTATTCAGAAATCGAAAAAGTTGTGTAAGTATGGATAACATATGTTAGGTAAAACTGTAATTTCAAAAATTTAAGTATTAAAATAAGGACAAAATTTTTATCTATTAAAGTGACAAATTTAATAAAACTAGGGCGTCAACCCCGCGCTATGCGCGAGTTAATATTTTGAAATATGCTTGACATAATTAAGCCGTATAAATTAAGCCTCTAATGCTATATGGTCGAGATTTTGTGCGTACGTAGGCAAGAAACTAAAAGCTTTAAATTTTTTCAAAAATATAAACATAACAGTTATGCATAAAATAAGATGACATGTATAATAGTCAGATAATTTTATTATTTTTGAGTTCTGAATACATATAGATTTGATACCATAAGCCATATGAAATAGTGATAATGATCTACAACCACATATTATTCTTATTTTGATTTCAATAACAATTCTTTTTTGTTCTCCAACAATTCGTTCTTCAAATGAGTTCATGTGTTCCAAAACCCATATGAAGAATCTATTAGTACTACATGATAGCTAAATCAATAATCAACAAAATAACAAATTGATTTTTTTATTATATGACCACATCTCTATTCGACCACTTACATTAATTAAAAACTAAAAGGTCGAAAACAATATCACTGTACCAATGCTTAATTAACTAACGAAAATTGCTATTCAGTTTTAGATCTAATATAAACCCACGAAGCATGGAAAATTAAAGACCAAACTAATTTTATATGATTAAATGTTTTAAAGTGTGTGTTTAGCACCTCAATCTCAATCGCATTCCCTTCTTCTGAACAAAAATCGGATTCTCTATTCTATGATTATTTAAATGTGAAATAATTGTTAGCTTAACACTTTTGTAACAACTTGGTAGAGATGCAAATATCATTTTAGGATTTAATTACTCTTCAAAAGCTTTTGTACTCTCTTAGTCCCTTTGAAATCTTTATCTTTGTTTGCAGTTTTGCTCCTTCTGCTAGGGTCTTCAGTCTTATAACTTTATTTTCTATCAGTCTTATAATAGCATATTTACTTGTAAACATTGGTAAAACTCAATCACGGTGCAAGAAAGAACCCAATCAAACCCCTCTACTTGATCAGAGTGTTGGAAACCTCTCTATGTTAACTCGATCGTTTATAATTCTGAAGTTACAAATGGCCATAAAGCGTTTAGATTCTATTTTTGATTGATGCTTTTCTTCAAGCAATTTCGCATCTCAGTCACAACAAAATGCTATCAAATTCGGCTATCTCGCATCTGCGGTTCGGACGGAAAACAAGACAAGTGTGGTTCGTGCGGAAAGCGGAACAAGTGCGCTTGTGCAAAATATGGGGCACGGAATTGTTTTTGAATGGTAACAAAAACAACGCGCAGTGCGGAACAAATATTGTAAAAGTTTTATTTTTATATTTTTCAAACTAATTAAAGAAAAATATTTTTTATTTTATCAATTAAGAGTGTATGATATTCTTAGAACATCTATCACTTTTTGTGGTATTTTGAAAATGTCCTTATTTTTAATGGTAATTTTGTAAAATAGATTTGTAGAGGTACTTATTTAATTTTTGAGTTTATTGTTTAATTTTTTCACATTCATATTTAGTTTTGGAGTTTAAATTTAAGTCTAGAAATTTTAAATTATTTTTGAAAATAAAATTTAAAAGAAAAACTGTATTTGTTTTGGAACGTAATACAAATATTTTTTTTATAACAAAACTACAATTTTTAAATGTAATAACAATCAGAATAATGATTTTTAGAAAAATATATAAAACAAATACTTATTTTAATAATATTTTTGATCAATTATGGGAGCTTGTTAGAGCAAGATTAACAGGGTGTCTTAAGCGAATCTTAAAAAAAAAGTAATAATAAAAAATTAAGAAAAGGGAAGATACGGGTCTTGGTTGAGATACTTTTAACAAGTATCAGAATCGCCACGTGGCGTCATGCTATTGGTCGTTTTTTTTTGTCGAGTTGTTTTTTTTTTAGATGTTTTTTTTTTCAGAATTTTTTTAGGGCTTGGTTTTTGGGTATTCGGTTCAGTTC
>OVAV01001442.1:0-13284 GCA_900406375.1 Iberis amara
TTCTTCAGACTTATAACATTATTTAGTCTCGTGTGGCCATTTTACAAATGTCATACCGAATCAATCAATAGATAAGTGTAATCAACATTCATCTTTTGATGATTCTTAATTACAAGTATCTTCATACGATTTGAAAGAATTTTCTGCTTACACTGTAATCCTCATGTTGTGAAGAAAGTTTACTAACAATTTAATAATCGTCGAGTGCTGAGAATTATGAAAGAAAAAATATGTGTCTGAAGAAGCTTTTACTATTGTACATCACAATAAAACCAATATAAGCTAAAATATGTGTCCGAAGAAGCTTTTCCTATTGTACATCACAATGAAACCAATATAAGCTAAAATATGTGCCCGAAGAAGCTTTTACTATTGTACATCTTATAGACCTTAGATTTAACATGGTCTTAGTGCCTTCGTTAAAGATGAAAAATAAAACTTAAGTTTAACGATGTTAAAAGGAATTAACAGTTGACTAATTTGGAGTCTAATTCGGGTCGATCAATTATAATTTAGGATTAAAAGGCATATGTTAGAAAGTTTGAGATTAAAATGGCTTACTAAACCGGAGCTTCTAGCTCTGGTGGTAAATGGCTCACAGCTGTGAGTTCTGCCACCTGAGTTCGAATCCCGGCCACGATCAATTAACATGTGGTGAATTCGGCGGCCCTCCTGGATACCCTTGGCGACTGCGGACGCTTTGGGCCTAGTCGGAGCCCTTCGGGACTCTGGATACCAGGGTCATTAAAAAAAAATAGCTTACTAAAAAGTTGAAGTTTTTTATGACTTAAATTTGAAAGTTCGAGTTTCTTTTGCATTTTTCTTGACAAAACGACGTCGTTTGTTATAATTTGAAAACGACGTCGTTTAAGGTTAATGAAAAACTAATGTGCATCCGTTAACTGAGATAATGTCGTCTCTAATTTAGTTTAGTCAACAAAATAATAATATTAGTTTGGCTTAGTCAATCATAGTTGATGCTTAATTTGGTTTTTGTGATAGTGTGATATTATTTTGGCGTTTTTGGATAATTTCACAAATTAAATGGAAAATTTTCCATTGATAATCCAAATGAAATCATATTGTTGAATTATTTTATAGTTTCTCAACACAAGAAAAAAGTATGAAACTTTTTTATACACTCTTTTGCTTTATAATCTCTTATACAATAGTTTGGAAACAATAAACTGTATCAACCTCAATGGTATAATCAAGTGTTGCTGATTGAGGAATCTCCAAACCCGGTCCAAAATCGACATTTTTTCCACCAAATCCTAATGATGGTGGAATTATCACTCTACGTTTACCTCCAGCTTTCATTGACCCTAAAACATACTCTATGCCTTCACATACTCCTTTATTATATGGTCTTGAGTCCATTACCATCGCCATTGACTTCTTCTCGCTTCCAAATGTGTTAACAAACACTTGTTCAGTTCCTTGCACTTGTCCCTTTACATCAAACACTACCAAGTATCCTGAGCTTGGTGTAGCTCCGGTTCCAACTTGTAGATCAATGTACCTACACAATTCAATTCCATAGACAAAAGCTTGAGTTTGTGTACATAGAAATCAACTTATCCTTCAAAGGAATGTGTACCTTAAGCCGTTTGGTAGGACGATTTCTTCTTGCTTTACTAAATCTCTGTCAATACATTTCAATTTTGTGAGGATGATTACAAAACCAAAAGATTCGAATAAACTATTAAGAGTTAAAGTCAAATATGAAAAGTTTCAGACATTGTTTTAGTGTCTTCTTGGAAAACATCGAGTCGTGACTTCATTTGGTCGGAGACGACTCCGAAAGCTAATGATCCAACTAAGGCAAATCCAGCTCCGATCCCGAACCGTCGCGACACCGGAGAAGAAGCCACCAATTCCGTCATCTGGTGATGCAATGTGACCTCCGTCGGTTCTGCTGTGAAGGCGACGCTTAACGATTGATGCGATGAAATGCTCTGTTTCGGATGTTGCGAAGAAGAAGAGACGAAACGGTGGTGGAAAGGAGCCGTCGCAGTGAACAAAGTCGCCATTCTCTGTGATTTTTTTCGTAAAACAATATTTTTTTGATCGATAATAAATTAACAAAACCTTATCTTGTTCGTGTGATGAAGAGTTCTCAACGATTTATTTATCATTACCAAACTAATTTTTTATTTTTCATTTTTTTTTTGTTTCTCTCCATTTTTTACAATTTCAAATTTGTAATAAAAAAGCAAAGCAGAGGAAAATTACACATGAACTTGAACATGAAAATCAATGGCAAGCAACAACAACACACCACACCACACCTTCACATTCTTTCAATCTTCATCTTCCATGAATAGCTCTAATCAACAAGCCATGTGAAACACTGAAGCTGAGCCAAAAACCAGAGAAGTAATTCTCCTTTCAGATCATATGGAATCCATCAAAAAATCTTTTCCACTTTGGTCATCTTCTTCTTCTTTTGTTATCCATCCTTTTGTTCTTGTTCAGTTGCTAATGAAGAAGAATCAGGGACTGGTCTTGGGATGTTAGAACCATTTACAGGTTTCTGTAGCCGCTTTAGAGAAGTCATTATCTCTGCAAAACTTGGCCTTAACCTTGAATCCCTATTAAACACACACAATTGCATTAGCTTAGAATCAAGTTTGTTACAGAACTATAAGCCGGAAACGATTCAAGACTCTGTTAAATTGAGTGATAAACTCACGTTTGCCAGCATTTACTGATGATATCTGCGATTGCTGGATCGACAAAGTCAGGAATATCAAGACGCCGATGCTGAAACCCAACTGCTCCAACAACTTGCATTGGATTCATTTTTCCCCATGGTTGTTGTAGCGTAAAGAGTTCCCATAGAATCACACCGTAGCTGTAAACATCGCACCTGTTTCAAGTATTGTACATTAGGCCTACTTCTTTCAAAAGGGAACAGAGAAGGAAAATTGTATGAGTCATACTTCTCATCAGCAGGTTCATTTCTTAGTACTTCTGGAGCCATCCATTCAGCCTGTATAAGCCCAACGCACAGATTCAAGCCTAACGAACTCGCAATTACATTAATCGTAAAGAAAGATGAGACAAGGGATATTATGATAACTTCCTTCTAGCAGCTTACCGTGCCTGCTGTTGACTTTGAAGAGAGGTATGTACTGTGTTTCATTCTCGACAAACCGAAATCACACACCTGATACAAAATGAAAAATCCATTATTGTTATGCACATTAATAGCTGTTAAGTTAGTATCCAATTGGTAAGAGAGAATGCTGACCTTCACCACCCAGTTTTTGTCAACTAAAAGGTTTGGGGACTTAAGATCGCGATGTACAATCATCGGATTACAGCTATGCAAATAATTCATTCCACGAGCCTGCAAAATTTTATATATTATATGATTTTCGTCACTCTACTTGAAAGAAGTTACAATCATATAAGAGTGAAAGGGAAAAAGAGAAATACAGCATCAAGGGCCATTCTTAGACGCCTCCTCTCATCTAATTGGATATTAGGCCGGTGAAGTAACCTGTACAAGCTCCCTCTGCACAAGTTTATAGATAAGACGGCATTGTGAGGATCCAAAGCAAACACAAAGCAGCAAGGGCCACAGATGCATAGAAGATTTAACTATCTACAAGTCACAAAATCTAAAGTGGAAAACAGAGGCATGCGGCTGAATCAAAGATCATCGTATTACCTAGGAAGAAACTCTGTAACAATTGAGAGATTTGGTGGTCGAGTTACAGCTCCCATGAAGAGAACAATGTTAGGATGTCTAAGCTTTTTCATGATACGGACCTACCATAAGATTCAATTATAAAATGTCACAACAATATATAAAACAAGAAAAGGTGTGAGAAGAAACGATCATACCTCACTTCTGAATTCCTCCAATGCTTCTCCTGTAATATCTTGATCAAGGAACTTCTTAACAGCGACTTCCTACAAAGTCCATGAGTTTTCATCAATATAAAACTCATAGTTTCACTGTATAAATTGAAAAGCAAATATAATTACTCACAGTCCCGTGCCAATCTCCCCGATACACTTCTCCATAAGATCCTGTATCAGAGGAGGTAAACTATTTAGTTCTTTGTAGAGCTAGTTATATACTAAACAGATGATAAGTTAAGTACCGAGTCCAATACGTTCTCCTATAGTGATTTCTTCGCACAAAATCTCACAATCAGATACATCATCAAGTGCAGCATCAGACTTGGAACTTTCATTGCCATTAGATCTGTCAGATATTCTTTCTCCTCCTGAGTTTGGTCCATGATTAGAGTCCCCACTACCTTGAGGTTCATGTCCACCAGAACCAGCATCCCCTTCGCTATTTGAGCCTAATTCAAGTTGCATGGACACAGCTGCAGCTGTTACCACAACTGCAGCAGCAGTAGCCGTGGCAGCAGCTGCGGCAGGAAGTTCTAACGTGGAAGAGTCTGAGTTTGCAGACTTTACAGCAGCAGCAGCTACCATTGAAGATGCAACAACAGCCGCTGCAGCTACAGCAGCAGGAACACTTCTAGCAATTTCAGTAGAAGATGCTTCAGAATGCGAAGAATCAGACTGACTAACAACTTTTCCATGATCATGTGTATATGCTTTAGAAATCACTTTTGGTAATGGAGGCAAAAACCGCACTGGACCAAGATCGTTTTGCTGTCTTCCTGTCTCTAAATCTTTCCCTCTATCTTTCTTGGCTTCACTTGGGGTTTTGATTCCAATGGTTGAGTCCAATTGCTGAGGATAGACTTCAGAAAATAAATTAGGCGGTGCTACAACTCCGCTTTCAAGTAATACATCATGAAGCTTCTGAGCTAACCGTGGATTCTCTTTAGCAGCATCAATCATATATTGTGAAACATCTTTGACTTTCATCTTCCGTGCAGCTGGGGAGCTAACACCTTCAGTCCAAGACGGTGATCTCATATGGGTAAAAGAATGAATAGGTCTGTTAGGGAGATTTCGAACTATAGCCTTTTCGTCATTCGTCTGAACAATGTGATCACCTTTACCTCTTGATTGATTTCTTTTCCTGGAATGCTTGATACTAGAACAATATTGCCCTGTCCGATACTCTACGTTATCTTCAACTGTATTCTCAATCCCATTTCTAGAAGAAGCTACATGAAATGAATCAATGTCTTCATGAGTAGCAGAGTAGAGAGATTCGTCATAGTCTATTTGTAGCCCAGCTGCGTCAGCTGGAATAAGCGCACCAGGATCTCCCATGAGATCAACAATGTACTCCCTGAAATTCACAATGGTATTGCATATAACTCAAAGTTTCTTTCATCAAACATACATAAGTCAATCTAGACCTATCTAAATATACTTTATCTATACCAGAGTTCATTAACCTATGGCATGACTGATCAAAAAATGTTTAATCTATGCATTATACTTGAAGTTACCTGCCATCATCAGTCTTAATAAAGTTCATTGCCACATCTTCTGAACCGGTATATTGCTGTCCTTTGACTATCCGACAAGGAACACCGACGCTATCACACAAAACCTGCAAAATTTTCGAAAAAAGGAGACGGGCGAAACGAATTAAACCAAAAGGGTTTCTATTGCAAAGACCTCATTCTTGCCCATATCTTCAATTGAAATTCGATGACAATAAGCTGAAAATGTGATTATATTCAAAAGAATCGAAGTCGTTATAGTATATACTTTGAATAGCAAGGCACGGTGACGAGCCAATCCAATAGTTAAAGAACCAAGTGGTAAAACCATGCTTCCAAGAGTTGCTTTCAAACAGTAGCTAAGACTCCTCCAAGCTCTTAACATGCTATCTGGATCTACTACAGGTCCACCCATGTAATCTCCAACAAAAATAGCCAGTTTCCTTACCAATTCACTGTTCACCAAATCAGAGGAAGAAACTGATTTTGACTCTGAGGCAATATCAAGAGCTCTCTGTTCAAGTCTCAAGAGATTAGAATCTCCACTTCTGTTCACAAGAACAGCTTCCCATGTAGCACCATCTGAAACAGGTGTCCCTTGAAGATCAAGTAAAGGAGGTATCTTTTCTGATGAAGATGCATTCAACACTCCATACAAATCATAAAAACCATCCAAGATCTTATCATCATAGCCAAGACAATTGTAACTCTGTGAATGCATAAACAGAAGAGATCTGTCAGTAATTATAGATGTAACTAGAATTGAATTAAAATGCTTACCCAGTATCTATAAGCAATGAGTTCAACTGGAGAGTTCTCAGGAGCAGAAGATCCTAAACTGAATTGCTTAATAGCTTCTATCTGAGTAGCCTCAGGATCCTCTTTAGCACTTAACTCTAAAGCCAATTGTATCTGATACTCTTCTTCAACCTTTAGATCCTTAGAAATACTCAAGCCTGAATCTTGCTGCTCCACAAGTTCTGACCTAGTAACAACAAGATCATTATGTTCCATAGCTTTATGATCCACTCTGTTGTTGACATTGAAAGAATCTGGTGGACTTGGGATCTTCTTGTGACCAAACCAATTAGATAAACCAGAAAAGGGTTTAAGCTCTTGATTATTACTATGGTGAGAACTCGATGAATCTGGAGATGACAATACATCGCTAGACTTGTAATTGCTTCTACTAGTTGTTGAAATTGATCCTTCTCCTTCGTCTGATTGATTAGGTGTGATATGTAGCTTCTTTAGAAAGTTCTTCATGTTCATCTTCATACTCCAAATGTTAGAGAAGTTATCATTAAGCCTTAAAACTTCTCCATCGGCTAAATTCAAAGTGCAAGTTTCCTCTTTTACTTTCATAAAAAACCCTAAATTTCCTCTTCGAAATTTGAAACCCAGATCAACGACTCGTCAAAATTTGTTTTGTCAATCAACGTCGTTGAAAGTTTCACCGGAATCTAAGTAGACCCATCAAAGAGTTTCTGGATTTTTTTCGAAGCTGAATCATCAAAAAGGCAGAATTTTTAGATGCTAAAACATCAAAAGAGTTTCTTTTTTTTTCTGGAATCCACTCTTTAATCACGAAAATAGTGAAAAAGCAAAGACCCACTCGAATGAAAATATTAAAGCAGCTAAGAAAGCATATAACTGACAATTTCTCTGCTACTGATATCAACCGCAAATTCTCCTTCAACAACTTGCACTCTCTCTCTCTTTCTCTTTCTCTTTCTCTTTCTCTTTCTCTGTCTAAAAAGTCCGACAAAGAAGTTTTGAGAGTGGTGGTGGCTCTTTCTCTCTCTAGAGAAATAAAGTTTTGTTTTTTTTCGTCTTTTATGGGTTTATGAGAATTGAATGAGAATTACTGTTACATGCAACCAACAAAAAAACAAAAGTCGGATCTTTTTCACCAAGCTAAGCTCAGTGCGTTGAACCTGAAAATTTTAAGAGGAAAAAGGTATAATTAAATTGCACGAAGACAGACAATACATCAATTTAGGCATTTATAACCGTTTGCTTTTGTTTCTACAAAAAAGCATAGAATCTACATTGATTTTCTTTTTGTTTAGATATTTAAAAAAATAAAAATAAAATAATATGGAACGGTTAGTGAAATTTAGGGGTTAAAGACGGATTAATGTCTGTACTTTTAATCTTGTACGAACTTTGATCTGTTACGTTTTAGAGCACCTCCGTAGAAGTATTTTAAAAGTGTTGCTTATGTATTTAAAAGTGTATTAGGCTTTTTAAATAAATAAAAATGACTAATATACCAAGGATTAATCCTTAAGGAAGTATTTTAAAAACATTCTAAGCATCCTTATGTGTCAATTGTTGATTGGTTTGATTTTTTAAAAAATATGGATTTGTTTGTAGAATAATATATGTGATTGCTTATTTAAACACCTCTAACCGGGTTCTAATCTTAATTTGTTTAGATTTTGAGCAATATGCATTTTTATACACAGTTTGATGACGTTATCGATACGGAATGGAAGCTATAGAATGCATGACGTTAAGATTGAGAGGGGATTACCGATAACTTGTTGGTGTGGAGCAAACATCATAGTGAGAACATCTAACATAAGCAAAAATTCGGGCAGACTATTCAATTATTGTTCAAATAAGACATAATGAGTAAGATTTTAGTCATATTTTACTTATTAGATCTTAAATAAATTGGATTACGGATACGTATGATTTTTACAGGACAAATATCATATGTTTAAGTGGGCTGATGAGTTAGTTAATGAAGAAGATGAAGACTTCAAGCAATTTCTAGTTGAGAGTAAAAGATGTCTCTAGAAGTTAATTTCAAACAGAAATAGAGGATATATGAAAATGGTTGTTAAGGTCGGATGTAAAAAGTTAGAGAAGGAGATTGTAGACATTAAAAGCTCTCTAAATGAGTGAATGAGTTTATGACATCAAATCTTCATCCACATAAACGTTTGTTAATTTATTTTAACAAATTATAAAAAAAAAACAAAATTTAAATGGCTCAAAAATGTTCCCAAAAAAGGAATATAATACTTTTGGGTCGGTTTTGCGTCTACAATACTATCTGATTGAATAACTTCTTAAAAGTTATAGTGATTGGATTTTTCTGGTCATAATATCAAATTTAGGAAATGAATTTGAACAAATGATATTTGATAATTCATTAGAAATCATTATACTATCATCTATATAGAATACCAATAAATATAGATTAGGAGTTGTTTTCTAGTTTAGGGAAGGGGTGTTTGGTAGTGACTTTGCTCGATGGGTTGTTCCGGGTTCTTTTGGTGTTAGTTGATGGGTTTTCTTCAGTTCTTGGCTTCTCTGTGGCTCTCTCACATGTTCTTTCCTTGCCTCCGTATCCAGCTTCATGACAGTGCCAACTTCATTTCCTCTCCGGGTCAAGCATTTCCAGGACGCTCAGTGATAGTTGATCCCGCTTGTTATCTTGGTTCATCGGTCGTTCGTGACAAGCGTCCGTGTAAGCTTACTCTTTCAGCTACAGTGTTTGACGTGCTCTCATCGGCTTCTCGCGGAGAATGTATTCTATTTGGATTGGATTTGTGAGAGTTATCTAAGCTGTTTCAAGAATTGGTTGAGCGTCTTTTAGTTGGTTTTTCATAGTTTCCGGAGGTGTATGTGCCTACCGGGTTTAGTGTTGTTTTTCGTTTCCTGGTGTTTCGGACAAAGTTTCGGTTTATAATGTTGTAATGTTTCCGTTTTAATCAATAAAGATGACAAAAAAACACCAATAATTATAAGCCAAATAAGTTAAATTAATAAATCAAAAGCCTTCTGGTTCAGTTTATTCAAATATAGTGTGGATCTATCTCTTTTGGGCGTAAAAAAATTACCAATAGTGTCACAACAGATTAAAACCAATAACTTTCTACATTGAGAATGACTTGAACGGCTTCTCATTGTTTTAACTAAGCTGTCAAATCTGAGGGATAATAAATGAGAATTTAACTGAATATTCCCCACAAAAAGATAACTATAATATGCACGTGATCAAATATATAATGCATTATCAGGTGTACCTTACACAATACAAACCGGTAAGTTCCATTGAACAGTGAGTTAATTAAGTGTTAATTTTAATTTTTAGATTTTTTTTGTCACTAACTTTTTATTAAATAAAAAAGGTTATTCTCTTTTCCCTCTCTCGAGATTTCACCGGATCTCTTGACTTGATGCGAGAGACAGAGAGACAGAGGTCGAAGAGCTCCACCACTCCCTCTTCTGATTACAATCTCGTGCACCGCAAATATCCTTTTGTCGTGTTTATCTCTGGTTACAGCTCTGTTGGTGGTGTAAGGTGCATCAAAGCTCTTCTCCGGCTAAGACGTGGTGTGGATTCAGCGCGGTGAAGCGGTGCGTAAGCTCTTGAACTAGGTTCGGCTCTCACTGGCGGTGGACCGATCTATTTAAAGACTGTAGATCCTGGTCGTTCCTTTAAGTGATGGCTATATCTGGTTTTGAAGTCATCCATTCTTTGTGTTCTGTTGTAAGTACCGCCTATCCTTCTGGTGAGCTCTTCGGTATGGAGGTGACCGAAGTTGTAGATGGTGGGTCGAAGGCTGTTCGACTCCTCCATCAGCAAGAGCTTCTAAGCCGGTTGAAATACGGCAAAGGTTTTTAGTCGTCACGACGGAGACTATACTGGATTCGGTGTGTGCCATACTAGATTTAGGTCGTCGGCTGAGATTGGAGTTTCAAGTACACATGGAGGATCTTTTTTGGTGGTGTGTCTTCGGAAAGGTCAGGGCGAGGGATTCAAAACCTCCTTCATTCTAATCCTTTTCCGGCGATCCGAGTCAACCGAAACCTTGTTTCTGGCGATGGAAAGGAACTTCGTCTGAGCTTTCCCACTTTCCGGCGTTGGCAGCTCATAGTGTAGGGTTTTTGTTTTTTGTATGTACAACCATCCTTTTGCTAATTTTACTAAGCTCATGGTGGCTATCTGTGTAGTTGTTGCCCTGTTTTTAAGGTTTTGGCGTCTTTAATATAATTAATTAATTAAAAAAACTTTTTTATTAAATAATTATGCAAAAATGTTATTAATATCCACAAACAAAAAGATAAGAGATATCAATAAAAATGAAATTTGTTTTTAACCTCGAACTAACTTAGACAAGTAAATATGTTTGCTTACTAGAAGTTGATCCGGGCTATGTGCGTGATTATGCGTTTACAAAAAAAATCTATAAAATTGGTATTGTGTATAATTTTAAATGGTTGTATGTGTTTTAGTTTAGTATTAATATTATAATAGTTCTTATTATAAATATTATTTATTTTGTAAGTTTAAGTCAGCAATACTAAATTATTATATTATATATAACTCTATAAATTATTATCTACTATTTTTATATTTCATTTAAGATTATTTAGTTTGACTATAATAATATATATGTATATAGATATATAATATGTAATATTTAACTATCGTAAAATTATTGTTCATATCTTATATTCTTCTCTTGAACAATAATTCTCTTATAAATAAATCATATATTCTAAATTAAATAATATTTATCTAAAATTTTTCAACGAATATAGTAAAATATATATTAGTTACATGAAATCAATTAAAATATTATTTAGATTATCATGTAGAAATTTATAAGATATTGTTGTAGAATATAAAAAATCATGATTCTAATACCAACAATCTTATATTTTATATACTATATATAATACATAATTAATAATGTAACATATTTATTAAATATTTTGATGTTAAACCTGTGATTAACAATGATCCAAAATAAATAACTCAAACACGCAGCAATATTATTCTAAATGATTATATCCATGGTTTTATATTCTAGTATTTGTAACTTATATATTTTTGAATGTCTATTTTATTTTTCATATATTATATGTGTATATATATATATATATTAATGTTTCAACCTTAAAGAATTTTGACTAAAGTGCTATTAATTAATGATTTAAAATTTAAATACAAAAATGAGTAGAAAATTCTGCAATATACCATGTTAAGTGTTAACTGAAAGTTACTTTTATAAATATACTCTTCAAATGTTATATAGATTTATGATAAACAATCGACTTAGTCTAAATATGTAAATTTTTATGCACATATTTAATTTATAATATAACATTGTATTACTTACATGTATAATTTTATGTTATTTTACAATAGACAAAAATTAAAAGCAAATAATATATTTGAAACAATATAATTTTTTGTAATTTTCTAACAAAATGGTAAAATAAATTTATTTTTAACAAAAAGTAAGATTAGAAACTTACCTAACATATTAAATTTATCTTTTAAAAAAAATTATATATGAAATATTATTTATTTGGCATATAAAAACGAAATTACATAATAAATATTGTATTCTTAAAATTATTTTTAGTATATTAATTGAAAAAACGAATTTAGAGATATTAAATTATTTTTTGAATAGAAAATATAAATAAAATAATTGAAAATATATTATAATAGAATTTATTTTAATTATTATAAAATCTTTTTATATCTATTATATAATCTTTATATTTAAGAAAATTAACATTTATTAATAATTACTAATTAGTATGAAAACAATGTGGACTAAAATTCCATTAATGAATTCAAATTTAAAAGACAAAAATTGGTGGCAATTTATGTAATATACCACATGAATGTAAGATTATTCTTCAGAATGACTCATTAAATGTTATTATAGAGATTCCCGCTCCTATTAAGTTAACCCGTTGGAACCCCGTGAAGAATTTAGGAGAGTGTAAACGAAAGATGGGTAATTCTATGGATGTTGTATCATACTCATTAACTCCTTTGAATTGGTGATAAAGATGTTCCAATAACATTGTTTGAGTATTAAAGCTTTTAATAATTAGATTGAGCAACTCTATATAAAGTGTAGAAGTCTCCCGCCTAATTCCACATAGACCTAAAAGGTAAGTTGTTCCGTCATATAATTGTAAAAAAAAACAGCCTAGACCATTAATTAGATTATCTTTCTTTCAAAATCCATCAATAAAACAAGCTACATGATAGTCCAATGGCATTTTCATTACCGCATTTGGCTCTATAAGGCGTTTATATGGCTTAATTTATAGGGCATAGTTAACCTGAGCCAACTCATATGACTTTTTTGTGTAAAGTCGGTTTTGAAATTTTAGAAGCCGCAAATTAATATAAAAATAAGTTATTTGCATAATTTTACAAAAAATTGAATATTTTTTATACCAAAATGTTGAAAATAAAACATAAACCGTAAATTTGTATTTATTCTACTTGTACTAAATACCGATCTTATATTCTAAAGATAATATATGGCTTCTTCCCTCTACTCGGAATTAACAAGTCTTGTGGACATGTTGACATAAAACAAAAACAAAAACAAAAACAAAAAAAAAGCCTTGAGGACATAGAATAAAAGTTACCCCGTGATTTTACTTTTTAGATCATACTAAGTTACTTTATTGTTGCATAGAATGAAAGTTACTTAGATGTTATGTCTTCGACTTTCAATGCATAATCTATTCTTCGTTTGATTTGATTGTTTTGTGTTTCTTAGGAGAATTTCCTTTGTTGTTTAAAACTATGCTTTCACAGGTCAACCTGTATATCTCTCTATTAGAAATATATATATATATATACAGGGGCGAATGTCACGTGCACCCAGTTTTTTTCAACAAATTCACATAATTTACAAGAGATTTATATTTGTGCATATACTTATTTCATATATTCCTATAATTTTTAATAAACTTTTAATAAATGCACCCACTAAACATTTCTCTTGCATTCGCCCATGTGTATATATATATATATATATAATGTCATAAAATGTATATAACAGTTAAAATTTATATATATATATATATATATATATATATATAT
>OVAV01001444.1:0-13282 GCA_900406375.1 Iberis amara
ACATAGCTTGGTTCGACTCGTGAAATCTTCGGTTCAGTTCGAAAAACTCGGTTCGATTTTTTTCACAACCCTATATAAAACCATGAATTTAAAAAAAAAAAAAAAAACAAACTACCGTTGAAAAAAANGTGTGTTAAGCATCGATCTTAAAAAAGCCTCTATAAGCATCGCTGCTTGCTCATTTTATTTACTTTAGCATTTTTTTTCTTTTTTTTAATGTTAAGCACCATCTAAGCTACTACGTTGGAGGTGCTCTTATATATTTACTTATTATTATCCTTTGGTTTTTTTTTCATTACTACTACATTTTACAATTAAGAATCTTTCAAATTAACAACTAGCAACCAAACTACTCATTTATGAACAATTCGAAAATTGTATGTGCAAAGTAGCTAGCTACCATTTTCAAGACATCTTATGGTGTTAGTGACCAGTTCTTAGGTATTATGTGAGAGTAGAATCTTCATCACACTAAAATTGTACTAAACTAAGAAATATGAAAGTGTTTGCTTTATTAGAATTCTCTCTATGACTACAAGTTCTCTCAAGAGTTTACAAGTTTCTCTCCTGAATATGCAAAGTTTAACAGAAGATTTTCGGTTTCCTTTCAGGACCCTCTCAGAGCCTTTTTATAGAGCTCTCTTTGCATCCTCAGAGAACATATTCTGCCTTCAATGCGCATTCAGTGCTCCTGATCCGCCGTTACGCTTTTTACAACTTCTGTAACCGCTCCTTCAGCCCACTGTCGCAGCTCCCTCGGAGACTCCCCAGGGTCAACTATTGATGGACCGCCATGGCCCATTATCACCCTCTCACGCTCATGGGTTCAAAAGTGAATGATCGTCGCGAGCACTCTCAGGAGCACTGGCGCGGCTCTCCGTACGCGATCGTCGCGAGCACTCTCAGGAGCATCGTCGCAGCTTTCTGTGCGTGATCGTCGCAAGCACTCTCAGGAGCACCGTCGCGACTCTCCGTGCGTGATCGTCGCGAGCACTCTCAAGAGCACCGTCGCAGCTCTCCGTGCGTGATCGTCTCGAGCACTCTCAAGAGCACCGTCGCGGCTCTCCGTGCGTGATCGTCGCGAGCACTCTTAGGAGTACCGTCGCAGCTCTCCGTGTGTGATCGTCGTCGAAACCTTCGGGAGCACCGACGCAACTTCGTCCGTAGTTCAGCTCAGAGTGGACCGTACCAGCCCATTATCCTCTTCTCTATACCACGAACCGACACGAACCCAGCAAGTTGACCCGAGTCAATTTGTGCGTCCACATATTACAATAAATTAATAAATATGATTTCTCGATGTTTTTTGCAATAATATATATGAATTACCGATCTTTATAATATAAAATATAATTATATAAAAATTGATTTTAAAACAAAATTAATTATAACCTCCAACCTTTTTAAATCGGCTCTAATTAGTGATAATGTGGTTTACTTGATAAAAACAACAATAACAAAACATTTTGTTGTCATTAGTTATTACTAATAAGACATCTTTTGGAACACTTGTTGTTGCGTGCCACTCCTTAAGGTTGACTTGTTGTGTATCAGGATCATAACTTACGAGATCTATCCTTTATTTCTCACCTTTACTTCCTTGTTGTAATTGGCTTTGTTTTGCATGATTGATATGATAGTTTAGTTTTTTTTTTTTTGTCAACTTTTCTTTATTTTAAGTTCATTGTTAGGAAAGAAGATGAAAATTAGAGTTGTAACATTTGGAGCACTATTTTTTTTTCTTGTCACTATAATCTCTAGATACAATAAATCGATCAATCCAATAATTCAAAATTTATTAAAAGAAAATTTTTGCATATATATAACGAATGGTCAAATTCAATTCATGATCTTGTGAAAAAACAATATGGTTTGTATTGGATGATTTCAATAAACTTAGCTCTTCTTTTTTTTTTTTTTGTCTCATGTTAGATGTTAGAAGTTAGTTAAAATGGGACTGCGCCCACCGCGGATCGAACTCGCATGCCACATGCCTGAGACACAAGTGGGGAGTAACCCGCCACTAGACCAACTGTGCTCGGCTTAGCTCTTCTATTTTAAGTTCTAATATGGTTTGTATTGGATGATTTTAATAAACTTGATTTGATCAAATCAAACTCACACATTATCTATCATTTTATTAACACCTCGCAGCAAGCATGTGAATACGATTTCAATATCAATTGCTTAGTAAAATATTCAATACTTCTAACTATAATAATTTTCAAAATATACTTACTATCCAACAGAAGAAAATGTATATCTTATTAGGCACCAAAAACCATTTATTTGCCACATTGTGTCACACTGCCATATTGCATATTTGATGTAAGCACGTTACGATCTCATTTGTCTTTTTGTTCGTTTGGCACGTTATGACAATTAAAACACAACTATACCTCCATTTACTCGAGTCTTAATAAATAAACCTATCATAATTTAATGAACTTTATTTGAATATTTATTTCACCATAATTACATTTTTTTCTAAATGGTAATCTACATAACCAAAATATATAGTGTTAGCTATATAAAAGTTGTTTAGTAACTTCGAACGTTTCACTTTAACATTTCAAGCAATATATCAACATAGATAAATAAAATAAAATTTATAAAATTAAGAAATCACTGCTTAAAACTTTACATGCTTAAAATAATCTAAAACTTTACATATTAATAAAAACACCACATGAGTGTTCCAAAACTTCTAGGTGTTTTCTGATTTTTTCATATATTTTCCCATTGTTTATTTATTTTTATTTTTTTGATAAACCTTGGAAGTTCTGGACCTTTGTCTCATAATCTCTCCCGGTGCCCGGAGCCAGCCGTTGATAATACCTATTTAAGGCGTAAATCACTCCTCCCAAAGGGTTTGAACTAGTGACTTCTAACACTCCAAAGAATGCCTCAACCACTAGACCAAAATCCCTTGGTCATTTTTTTCCCATATTGTTTTAACAACAATTTGCATTAAATAAAGTTTTTCATTGAATCATATCATATTTAGCAACATGATATGTATTTTAAGACTTTTAATGTTATAGTGGTTATGTTTTTTCTTTAATGATATAGTTTTACCATAATCTTTTATTTATTTTTATCTTTGTCTTTATGAATTTTTCCATAGTGTATCATTTTTTAAAAAAAACTTGTCCGAGTGGAAATGGGTTCTCTTCTCTTTTCCTTTATTTTTTTTCTCTTTCTTTTTTTTGTTTATGTACATTCTCCACTTATATTGGTCCATTAGACCTTTTCTTTTCAAAACATAGTTTGTTTCACATTTGAACAAAAATGATATACCATATTTAAATATGGATAATAAGAAAATTTCTCGATTTCAAATATTGATTATAAAATCCTTAAGAAACATATACCCTTTCAACTTTCAAATATAGACCTTCAAAAATTTTGACCATGTTAATTTTATATGTTAATTATATTATACCGACTTAATCAACATAATTTATCAAAGTTCAACAGTTAATTTTTATTAGCATTTAAATGATTTAATTAACAAGAATATAAGATTTTGATAGCCCAAATATTAAAGTCGAGAATTTATAGGATTTTGAAGAAAAAATGTTTAATTGATATATAGATATAAGAATGTTACTAACTATTAGATTTAAAAGTAATAGATTGGAGAAATGGTTTTGGTCTTTAGAAATTCATTTATATATGTATTTTTTCGATTATGTATAACTATGAAAATCATCATTAAAAAGTTAGTCATAGATAGTAAAATTTTGTTGATCCAAATATAACAAAACAATAATTGTAAATCAGAACATGTTAACAATAATCAAGTGATCTAGTGGTTATATCATCTATGCTGCTTTTTATGAGATCAAATATCGAAATTGCTACTTGCTATGCGAATGTATTTTCTTTTAGTCCAATATGTTGTAGTATATAAATTAATGTGACAAAAAATCATGTTAAGAACATGTGCGCAACAATGAATTTATTGAAATTTCAAATATTTAATCCATTACGAATAAAAAAATGGCAAAGACATACTTTAATTAACAAATTTTCTCTATAAATAACCAAACAAACCACAAGTAGAAACACAAACAAGAAAAAATGTTATACTTAATTCTTCTTCCTCTCTTACTCCTTTTAGCTTATAAATTCCTTTTTTCCAAAACGCACCGTTTCAACCTCCCTCCAGGACCACCGTCACGTCCCTTCGTCGGCCATCTCCACCTCATAAAACCACCAATCCACCGTCTCCTCCAACGTTACTCCTACAAATACGGTCCAATCTTCTCCCTCCGATTCGGCTCTCGCCGTGTCGTCGTAATAACTTCCTCTTCACTAACACAAGAAGCATTCACAGGCCAAAACGACGTCATTCTCTCTAGCCGACCACTTCAACTCACCGCTAAATACGTCGCTTATAACCACACCACCGTCGGAACAGCTCCTTACGGTGACCACTGGCGTAACCTCCGTCGTATCTGCTCAAACGAAATCCTCTCTTCAAATCGTCTAACAAACTTCCTCCACATCCGTAAAGACGAGATCCGTCGTATGCTTAACAAACTCTCCCGTGAAACTAACTCAAACCGATTCACTCAGATCGAGATGGAGCCTCTTCTCTCCGATTTAACATTTAACAATATCGTTAGAATGGTTACAGGGAAGAGATATTACGGCGATGATGTGAATAACAAAGAAGAAGCAGAGATGTTTAAGAAACTTGTTTATGATATTGCTGTTTATAGTGGAGCGAATCATTCTGCAGATTATTTACCGATTTTGAAATTGTTTGGAAATAAATTCGAAGAAGAAGTTAAAGGTATTGGTAAATCTATGGATGATATTTTGCAGAGATTGCTTGATGAATGTAGAAGAGATAAAGATGGTAATACAATGGTGAATCATTTGATCTCTTTGCAACAACAAGAACCTCAGTATTATACAGATGTTATCATCAAAGGCTTAATGATGGTAAACATATGGAAATCTTTTCTTTTAATTTAATAAGGGGTGGGTATTTATAATTCGTTTTTTTTTTTTCCTTCTGGTTTTTTGGTTTCACAGAATTTTAAATTATTGATTTTATTTAAAATATGATTTGGTTTCAGTTTTATTTGGTTTTGGTTTCGATGCGAGTTTTCGTTCAAAAGAGGTTAATATATATATATATATATATATAGTGATAATTTGACGTGTATATACCTTTCATTAGGACTCGACATTCGGTTTTTTCGGTTCGGTTTTCAAATTTTTTAGTTTTCTTTTTTTTTTTGTGCTGAACTGAACCGAATAAAAGTTTGGTTCGTTTTAGCATTTTGTTTGTTCAGTTCGGTTTTTCATTTTTATAGTCCGGTTTATTCAATTCGAAAAGCTTAATTTTGGTTAAATTTTGGCTAATTTTCAATTTATTTTCGGTTTTTTCGATTTATTTTTGGTTTTTAGGTTAATTATGCGGTTAATTTCAGTTAACTTCGGTTAATTTTAGCTAGTTCGGTTCGGTCCAGTTCGGGTAGTGTAAAATAAAATTGTTGTCGAACCGAAAACCGAACTAAAACAAAAAAAAAGTTGCCAAATTAAACTGAAATAACCGAATTAACCAAACTAAATTCGGTTCGGTTTATTCGGTTCACTTCAAATGCCCAATCTTATCTTTCACATATACATATAACCATAAAAATTTACCAAAAACAATTCAGTCCGTTTTCGGTTCAATATTTTGGTTTATTAAATAATCAAATCCCAAATTTTTAAAAAATTTGGTTTGGTTTTGATTTCATTTTTTTGGTTCCGGTTTATTAGTCCACTAGATACTCACTTTATTATTGGTAGCTTTTCAACTGATTGTGTCGTTGATATTGAAATTTAACACAGTCGATGATGCTCGCCGGAACGGAAACTTCCGCTGTGACGTTAGAATGGGCGATGACGAATCTGATTAGAAATCCGGAAGTGTTAGAGAAGGCAAGAGCAGAGATCGATGAGAAAATCGGAGAAGATCGTTTAATCGACGAACCAGATGTTGCCGTACTTCCTTACCTCCAAAACATAGTCTCTGAAACATTCCGATTGTTTCCGGTAGCACCGTTCTTAATCCCTCGTACACCGACGGAGGATATCAAAATCGGAGGATACGACGTACCTCGCGATACGATAGTGTTGGTTAACGCTTGGGCTATACAAAGAGATCCTGAGTTTTGGGATGATCCGGAGAAGTTTAATCCAGATCGGTTTAATAACGAATGTAGAAGCGATTACTATGCGTATAAGCTAATGCCGTTTGGAAATGGTCGGAGGATTTGTCCCGGAGCTGGATTAGGACGGAGGATTGTGACGTTGGCTCTTGGATCGTTGATTCAGTGCTTTGATTGGGAGACTGTGAAAGGTGAAGAAATGGATATGAGTGAGAGTGCTGGTTTAGGGATGCGTAAGTTGGATCCTCTACGGGCTATGTGTAGGCCCAGGCCCATTATGTCTAAGCTTGTAATTTAAGGACTTGTTTTTCCATTTTTCAATCAAATATTTTTGATTGATTATTAGAGTGTATTTCATAAAAAGTTGAATAATATTATCCTATAACAATGAAATTTAAGAATTTTTCAAAAGGTATTAGTGTTTTGACACTCCATCAAATATATGAAGATCATATTCTGTCAAGTTCAGAAGTCAATTGTTATCCAAAGTAAAGATTTGAAACTAGTTCATTATCAGTTTTTCATATTTTGGTAAGAAATATACTAAATTTTTAAAATAGATGGATTAAGACCATCTCCAATTCTACTTTAAACTTTTACTCTAAATTTAGAATAACTCTAAATTTAGAATAACTCTAAATTGATGTTTGCTCCAACTCATAACTCTAAATCTTACTCTAAAAAATAATATTCTAAAAATATTTAATTTGTACTTTATTACTAATTGTGAATTGTATCCTATATTTTTAATTTTTACAAATTAATCCTAAATATTTTGTTCTTTGCAAAAAATAATAAGAGCTACAAATATAATATAAACAAAAGATTATAATATTATTATATAAGACCAAGTGGGACTAAAAAATCTAAAGCAAAAAAAAAGTTTGATTATCAAACAACAATGGTTATCAACACTCTACAAGAAAGAAATAAGCAACTTTTGGAACAATTAAAGAAGATTAGTGCGCAAAGAAATCGTCATTTAGAGATTCAAAATAAAATTATGCATCGAAAGAACTTAAAGAGGAAAATAAAATTCTCTTTTGTGATTTGAGTTCTATACCCGATCCAAATGTTTGTGCATGTAGTCAAGCTCAACAAGTACAAATTTTACAAAAACAGAGAGTTCAGCAAGAAGATGAAAAACTTCTTCATTCAACAAGTTTATTTGGACAATATTTTAATGATCTGTTAGGATCCGGGAGTGATTTACAGCATTTTTAAGAAAAAAGTGTCAATGTTGTTAAATTTATGTGTTTCTTTTATTTGTTCTTTTTGTGTGTTTTAAAATTAAGTGACTAGTATGATTGCTTAAATTTATATTTATCTTTTTATGTTATTGTTTATTTTGTATTTTTAAGTTTACATTATTGTGTTATTTTTTTATATTTAAAATTAATTTAGAAAAAAATAACAAGATATAAAAATAAAGCACCACTTTGTAAATAAAATAGTTCAACTTTAAATCTAGAGTAAAATTTAGTTACTCTAAATTTAAAGTAAAAAAGGAAAAACTTTAAATTTAGAGTGGGATTAAGAGTTAAGTTGCAGTGCACTTTACTCTAAATTTAAGATTTAGAGTAGAGTTAGAGATGCTCTAACGCGTATAACTTTTCTCCGATTTGAAAAAGAATATATATGTTAATGTGTTTATTTGGAGACCATTTAATTAAGCTACTAAATTAAAATTATATAATTATTATAGTTGACATATTTCTTTTATATGTTTGGTGATAATCTTGAAATGTATTAAATCTGTGGACTACACCTATGATTTTTCTTCCATTTGAAAGAACTTTAAATTGATGATTAAAAATTTTCGATTTTAAATTTATATTAATATGGTTATTTAAATAATATTTGCTGAAGAAAATAAATTGAAACTAGGTACTAGGTACTTATCATAGTTGAATATTTTTATATATTTTGGAAATAAACTAATTTTTTGGAATTTGTGGGATGATAGTTTTAATATTTTTTGGTAATTTTAAAATTTTGAATATTCTTTTAATTGTTTTTTAAAAGAGAATTTTTTTGTAGCAAAAAATAAAATCAAACAGAGTGTAGTGGACCCCTCTTTCGCCAATAAGTAAAGCTTCGACCACCGATAATATAGGTGGCTCTGGTATCTCCGTCGTTTCTCCGCCTTCTCTCTCACCGCCAGTTTTAAACTACTACTTCTCTCTCTCCTATTCCGCCGCAAAATCATCGGAAAACAGCTCCCTCATCTTTCGGTATTGTTCCTCTTCTACATCTGAAATTTAAGCTTCGAATTTTGGGTTAGGGTTTTCGTTTCAATTCTGTGCAATTTCAAGTCTATTCCTTCTAATTTTAACCCGTAAGTATAATTACATTCTGTCTCTAAACATTCTTGATGAAAATCGTCCTTTCCAATCGAGAAATTTGTTCAATTTTAGATCTCTGATGACTTTTTCACTTTCTAGGGTTTGCTTCACGATCGAATTTTAATTATGGAGCTAAAGGAATCAAAAGTAGAAATTGATATTCAAGAGAAGCCTATGTCATGTACTAGTAACTTCGAAGATCAAAGTTTCTATAATTTAGATGATAACATTGAAGATCAATGTAATGGTGATGATAAAAACGAGATCGAAAACGAAGAAGAAGAAGTTGATATAATAGAAACTTCGAGTTATCCTAATAAGATCGAAATCGAAATCTCGGAATGTAATGATGGAACTGATGATGTTTATTCAAGCTCATTTAGTGGAACAGATTCTGAACATCATGAGAATGATCAAGAAGCTGATTCTCTTCCAATTTGTGTGAAGTAAGTTCCTCGATTTTTCTCGGGTTTAGTAGCTTGAATTGAATATTTATGAGTTTGTTGATAAGATTTTGATTCAATTGTGATAGAAAGAAGAAGCTAACTGATCATTGGAGAAGGTTTATACAACCGATAATGTGGCGATGTAAATGGCTTGAACTTAAAATCAAAGAGTTTCAGAATCAAGCACGAATGTACGACAAAGAACTCGAAGAATCTTCAAAAGCTAAGCAATTAGAGTTAGAAAATCGTAAATCAGAAGAACTTGGAGTAAAAGGACAACCTTCGATTCTATCTCGTTCTCGAAAAAACCGAATCATAAAGAGGAGAAAGAGAAAGCGAATCGAAGAAACATCAGATGTTGCAGCTTATACATTGAATCATAATCTCTTCTCATATTACGGTATGAAAAACAAGTTTTTCGAGTTCTTAGTTTTTACTATATTCTAACATTCTTACCTTGTTTGATCTTGATATAGAACATCGAAAATCTTTTGCCGATGTTCCTCTCAATGATAACTCTCGCAATCTAGGTATGTTGAACACCGCTTAATCCTTCTACTTTAGTGTTATCTTAATCCTTTCGAAGATTTTCGATATTGTGTTTTTTGGTTCTGTGTTATCAGATAAAAAGAGTAAAAGTTCAAAGGAAGAGATAGTGTTTAATGAAGAGACACCGACTCTCGAGTTTAGAGAAGGCGATGCATATGTAGAACAGATGCTTTTGAAAATCGAAGCAGCGAAATTAGAACTCAGTAACTTGAAGATTCGTGTCGATAAGGTCTTGGAAGAAAATCCAAGTAGATTCTTTTCGGAACCTGATGATACATTAACCAGCTTGGAACAACAAAAGCCCGAGTTAGTTATCAAGAACGAAGATGAGAAACCGGTTATATCTGAAGAGAAACCGGTGAAATCTGCTTCGATGTCGTCTCATAACGATACACAAACTGAAGAAGATGAAGACACTAAGGATATATTATTGTCTGAAATATTAGCTTCTAAGCGAAGAGAAGGCAAAGGGATTGTTCTTGAGAAGAAGCTAAAGAAGACGGAACAAGTTTTAGTTGAAGAAGGTCCATCAAGAAGTGTAAGTCTCTG
This sequence comes from Iberis amara, assembly GCA_900406375.1. Lineage (NCBI taxonomy): Eukaryota > Viridiplantae > Streptophyta > Magnoliopsida > Brassicales > Brassicaceae > Iberis > Iberis amara. The sequence continues at coordinate 10,066 of OVAV01001444.1, forward strand.
TAAAATCTAGGGGTCGGCATTCGGTTTATTTGGGTTTTTTTATGTTGCCGAATTGAACCGAATAAAAGTTCGGTTTGGTTCGGCACTCGGTTTGTTAGGTTCGGTTTTTTCGTTTTAAAGTTCACTTTTTTCGGTTCGAAAAACTTAGTTTCGGTTGAATTTGGTTAAAATTCGGTTTATTTTTGGGTTTTTTTCCCGGATTGAACCAAATAAAAGTTGATTTGGTTTGGTTCGGCACCCGGTTTGTTCGGTTCGATTTTTCATTTTTAAAGTTCGGTTTTTTTCGATTCGAAAATCTTAGTTCCGGTTGAATTTTGGTTAATTTTTGGTTTCTCGGTTAATTTTGGGTTATTCGGTTAATTTTAGCTAGTTCAGTTTGGGTCGGTTCGGTTAATATAGTATAAAATAAAATTGTCGCCGAGCCGAACCAAACCAAAAATCAAAGTAAATTTAAAAAGTTGCCGAATTGAACCTAAATAACCGAACCGAATTAACCGAACTAAATTCGGTTCCGGTTCGGTTTATTTGCCCAATCAATGAAACTTTACTAAACCCGTTCGGTTTTAGACTCTTAGATCCTTTCTTAACTCAATGTAGGTAAGGAAGAGAACACCGCGCAATTTAGATATAGTGGTGAAGGAAGAGAGTATCCCGAAGAGACGTAGAGTTACAAGAGAGAAGCCTAAGACAAATGTGACAATGGCTTCTAAGTTTAAGAATCCAAATAGGAAGAGAAAGAGAGGTAAACGAAGGTCAGCCTCTGTTGGATTAAGAAGAAGATCTTAAATTGATTTTGAGAGATTTTTCAATAAACAAATTGGTAACTTATGTTAGAAAAGTATAGTGTGTTGATTTTAAGAATCTTTTAAGGTTTAAAGTACAGAGAGAGATATATACTGATTTGCTAATGTTTTTGATTCTTTGTGTTATAAAAAAATACTCATTATCAAATCTATTTTAACTGTGTGATGTTCTTTATGTACTTATGAATTCTAACTATAACTACATATTTAATATAAATATAAGTGTTGACGATCTATTTTCCTATCGATAGTATCATATAGCACCAGATGCACTCAAACTTAAGATATAATGGTAGATAATATTAATTTAAAAGTTAAATATATGATTACCTTCATTTTAAATTTTCGAAATTTATAAACCCAAAAAACCAAAGTTCGAAACCAGAATCCACGTACGTACTGGTTTTCGAAACCAAAATCCAAGGCATAATATGTCAGTACTTAGGTGGATTATGGTTTCGAACTTTGATTTTACGGGTTTATAAGTTTCGAAGATTTGAAATGGGGATAATCATATATTTAACTTTTAAATTAGGGTTATTTAGCAATATGTCTTAAGTTTGGGTGCATCTGGTGCTTTATGATACTACCAAAGGAGAAATAGATCGTCAGCTCTTAATATAATAGTCATAAGTTCGGGTATTCATTCGGATTTTTTTTCTGGTTTTAGGTAATACCCGTTCGAGTTCGGGTATCCAAACTTCTTAAAAACAAAATCCGTTTAGATATTTTATAGTTTTGGTTCGGTTTCAGCTCAGATATATTTTTCAGGGTTTAGATTCGGATTCAAATTTCGGATTTTTTTGCCCACCCAAGTAACATCACTTAATGGGATGCTGAGAGAACTAGTAATAACAATGATGTTTGTAAACGTCTTTGAACATCTAAAGAGAAGCCAATGAAGATAAAACCGACCTGAAATATAGAGGAAAAAACGATCCAATCTTAACCGAAAGCATTAAAACAAAATTGAATTAGCACATATGAGTTTTTATTTAGTAAGAGTATATAGAAGTTATTGCTCCCATACAAAAAAAATAAAAATAAAACAAAGCATATAATCAATTAAATAATACTCAAAATACAAATAGAAAGAGACAAATGGTGATTGCAGAAAGATATAAATAATTTAGAAGGCAATAACAAGAACGGCTAATGCGGTTGCAGCCGCTCCAACTGCTACATTTCTTCTACTCTCTGCTCCACTCTGCATTTAACCAATTCCATAAATTTACAAGATTTATATATATCCAATAATTGATTTTGATGTTTTTATATTCGAAATATCTCTAAAATTGTTGAACCAAAACAAAAATAAGTATTCTTTGTCATCTAAACCATTAGTCAATCATCACTAATATCGCAATAATTACAGTTAGATCGATAAAACCTAATCCATAACTAAGTTTGCACGTTTGGATATTTGGTTCGGTTCGATTCTTTTAGATATCAGGTAAATCAGATATATATATATATATGAGAACCATACAGAAAGCAAATTTGTTTCGGTTCAGTTCGGTTCGATTCCGATGTTAAATTTAGGAACCATTAAAGAACCAAAACATATTTGGATCGGATAATTGTACCAAACTATCCAAAAGAATCGAAGAATCCAAACTTTCCAAGTAAAAAGTTAAGATACAAAATAAATACCGATAATAATAATATATAATGATAGTATGTATTAAAATACAAGTTCAGTTATTTGGATACCCGTTCGGTTCTCTGATGGGAACCGAATCGAATCGAAAACCATACATAGTTTATAAAAGATCCAATCGGATAATATCAAATATCCAGAACATAACCAAAATCTCTTTTTTCGGTTCAGTTCGGTTTCTTTTTTCGGTTCAGTTCGGTTTCTTTCAGTTCCGATTAATCTATTGTACCTCATCATCGGCGGATGTGGCCGGACCGGGAGAAAATACGTCGGAATTAAGTCCGGGAGCTTCTGACGGTGGTGTCGGTGAACTGTCAAGTCCAAGAGTAGGAGCTGGAGCGTTTTGGTGCTTCTTTGACTTGCTCGGAGCTGGAGCCGATACACCGGAGATCGGAGAAGCTACCGGAGCAGAAGTATCAACTTCCGGTGTTGGAAGAGGTGGAGCACTGATCGGAAAAGAAGATTTGGGTGACTCGAGCGGTGAAAAAGCCGGAGTTTTCGCCGGAGACGCCGTGGGAGAAGTAAAGGTGGGAGCTTTAGTTGGAGAAGTGATCGGATATTGGCCACCAACGCCGGCGACGACAATACAAATCAATGTAAATGTTAAGAGGAAATTACGTTCCATAATTTTTTACGAATTTATATCAAAAAGATTGAAACTTTTTATATAGAAAAAATGTATTGAGAGAAAGAGAGAGTATGAGTAAAAGAATGTAACAATTTTGATGTTTTTTTTTTTTTTTGAAACATGTTT
>OVAV01001445.1:1439-13281 GCA_900406375.1 Iberis amara
GGGGGGGAATTTAAGTGTATAAAGTTTGGGGGTCTACTAAAGTCAACCCAAAAATTTTCTAATACCCCATCAAGGTCGACCCACAAACATATGGATGTGATTTTGTGAGAATTTGCCATTAAAAGAATCAAATTAAAGTCATTTATTGGAGAGGAATTCCACCAAATACCACACACAAAAAAAAATAAACATTTTGGGTTTAAATACCAAATTTAAAGTACCATAAAAATACCACAAATTTAAAATTCATGAACAAAGAGTTGGTTATGATTCTCGTGTCTATGCTCATCGTCATCACAGTTTCACCATTTCCTCTGTAAGTCTTCTCCACATTCCCTCTAACCCTTATCCTCTATTCTTGTACCGGTAACAATATACTACATTCGATTTTCCGACCAGTCAATGTATATATGTTGTTAGATAATCTTCAAATCAACTTGGAGTTCAAGATTCTAACAAGTTAGTTAGAAAAAAAAAGGTTTAAGAAAAAGAAAATTATTCATTTTCTTTATAAATAGAAAAGAGTAGTTTTCTATGATAGGAATAGAAAAGGTAAGTTTTCTATAAATCTAAAAAGAAAATTCTAATAGAATAAAGAGATGCTTAATTCTATATAAGTCTATGGAGAGTTGTTCCATAAGATATTACCTAAGGGAGAACAAGAATAACATATAGAGATTTAATTTTGAGAGAATTTATAATTCTAATAAAGAAAAAATGTTCTTTAAGTCTCTTTTGTTAAGTGTTATTCCTTTTTATATGCGTATGCATATTATCATCATGTGTATGTATGGCTTTTTCTCAGCTGAAGCATGCATATTGTCAGGATCTCATGGTAGGTATAGAATCAGTTCAAGGTCCCGAATTACCAAAACTCGAATTCCTTAAACGTTTCAGTGGTACAAATCTTTCAAATTATTGAAGAAAACAAAAAGTATTTGCAGCAAAAAAATAGAAGTTCTACGCTGAGAACGATTCCAGATTCAAAGACTCTCCACTTCTGAAGAAGCTACTCGAGAACTCCATAATATGTTGGATAATCTTCAAGACAATTTGGAGCCCAAAATTCTAACAAAATGGTTAAAATAAAGAAGGCTCAAGAAAAAGAAAATTATCCATTGTCTTTAGAAATTGAAAAAAAAAAAGTTTTCTATAATAGGAATCGAAAAAGGAGCTTTCTCTAAACCTAAAAAGAAATCCTAATAGAATAAGGAGAATCATAATTCTATATAAATCTATAAAGAGTTGTTTCAAAAAACACAATCTAAGAAGAAAAATTGAAGAGTTTGGTGTTTAGTTTTGAAAGACTTTTTAAACATTAATAAAGAGAGTGATAGGATTAAACTTACAAAAGTATATAGAATAAAGAAAGCAAAGTTAGTAATTCACTGCAAGTCTTGTCATTTGAAACCGTACCAACTCTGTGAAAGGTCAAAACTTTGAACACGTTGACATGTTACATTGGTTTTGTGTCTGCTTTGTCTTCAGAAAGTGAAAAAGAGATTCAAGACAAATATTGTCTAAGAGGAGCAGCGTTGTTGAACCACAGGAATGACAGATGAGGAAAAGGATAAATTCAGCACAATGTTTAAAGAGAAGACTGATGTTAAATAAACAGATTCGAAATCACATATCTATGCTAATTGTTATCAAACAGAATCCAAAAGGCAACACCAAAAAGACAAAGAAAATTACGTTAATCATCACTCATTTATGATCCACAAGAGAAAGTGAAGCAATCTCTTTCACAACGACTGATTTGTCAGCTTCAAACCCTTCATCTTCTTTCTCAGGTTTCAAATCCGCAAACAATCGAAGAATCTTGTTCCGATTCGCTACAAGAATGGCCACAATGTCCTCTGGTTTCTTCTCGTTAGCCACAAACAGCTTAAAAATATGAAAGGCTTCTAACTGAATGTTCTTGGTTGGTTCTCTAAGAAGATTCATCATGATTCTCAAATTATCCAAACTACTCACGTACTTAACCATCACACCTGAATTAGACCGATCCATCAACACATCTCCTAACAGTTTTGAAGCTTGTCTCTTTGTAAAGTAGCTTCCTTTCTCCAACAACCTCGTGTTGTACTCTGCGAAAAACCACTCGTAGTTCTTTGAAAGATATTCAGCCACTGTCGATTTGTGCCTTGTCAAAAGCTCCCTGAAGATCTTGCTTGCATCTGTAGCAACATCGAAATAAGGAAGCTGAACATAATCGAAAAACTTCTCCAGATTATCCGACTCAAGTATGTATTTAGCAACAACTTGATGTCGAACACATTCTTTAAGCATTCCTGTGTAATGTAAAGCCAATTCGTGATCTTGATTGATTCCTTGGACTAACGAATCAACAACGTCTAAATTCGACTCAAGATACTCAGAAGCAACGAGACGAGACCCCACTTGTTGTTTCTGCAAATTCGCAACGATCTGTGTTGCGTCTTTTCTAGCTTCGAGATCTAGTTTTGGAATAGATTTGATCAATGGACGAAGAGTATCTTCTCTGAAAAACTCTTGAGTTAACAAAAGACAAGCTTCAGGGACAGGCTCAACCTCGCTGTTACCATAAAGTATCGATTTCAAATCCCTAATATTTCTGCACAATTCAGCACAAATCCCTAACCTCTTGGAGTTTCTGTTGTCGGATTCATCTTCTGTTTCGGATAAAGCGATGAGATCTCGAGTCTGACGAACGATTTCTCCAGGAGGACGAGGCTTATGCTTAAAGAGACCTTTCATCCTCGTGCTTCCATGGTTTCCGAGGTTTCCGCTCAAATTGCTAAGCTTTCCGCTAAATGTAATGTTGACTTCATCGTTGATGGACGATCCGACGCGTAAATGGCTCCGGCTACGGTGGTGCTTTGACGACGGAGCTAAATTGGAGCTTCCGTGCCGTCGAGCACCACCGATTATGGAGACACACGCACCTATTTTCTTCTTTTTTTGTTTTCTTTACCTCAAACAAAATCAAATCTCTGTACGGTTGTTGTTCTCTTCTTCTTCTTCGTCAAAGCTTTTGTTTCTTCAGGGGTTTCGCTGTTGAATCCGAAAATATTGTTCTTTCTGAAATCTTCAAATCCATTCGGAGAAAAAACGAAGAAAGAGACAACCCTAAATTTGGAGTCTTTGATTGGCTAATTTTGCCGCGCTGAATTTTCGGTTTGGTTTGTTAAGAATCTTTGATGTCGTAAACATAATTAGATACATTAAAATTTAAGAGAAAATATACAGCCCAATAGCCTATATTCTTTTTTCAAAACTTGGTTAATCAAATTGTTATCAATTTTTTTCTGGTTATATTGAATTATTGACTTTATACTTTGTAAATTTTTTTATAATATAATATACATGATTTGTCCGGAAAAAAAAAATTCAGCACAAAAATATTTTAATGATTTCTTAAACGGTTATTTTAATACCTGCTTTGGTCATATATAATGTTGGCTTCAGTTGACATTAATGTTGGCTTCAGTTGACAGTGACTCAACCATCTTGAAACTATATAGCTTCTGTTTCAGGTAGATCCAGTTTGGCAAAGCTTTATATATGTACAACTTGTCTAAAGCTTTCAACAATGCAGCAACAGCCTTCTCCTTGATGATCTTTCTGAGAACTTGGTCTGAGACACTAAGAATGATAATGCTCCTTGCCTTTTTCTTTTTCTCCTCCAAAGCTTCCACATTTTCCTTCTCATCTTTAGTGGCTTCTTCCTGGCCTTTTGGGTCTACAGATTTTTCCTTTGCATCATCTTCTTCTTTGAGAGCAACACTCAGACCCAATATCTCTAAATGAGCCATAAGATTTTCTTTCCATAGTGTGTAGTCTCCACGACCATGAAACTTTTCCACCTCTATCCTTGCAGATGCCATGGCTTCTGGGTTTTACACCTTCTTAAAACCACGACCAAAGAACCAGAGGCTCTGATACCAATCTGTTGAGTTTCTCACACAAAGGCGTCGACTTTCTTAAGTGAGTAAGACACAGAAATAACACTTAGACTTGCAGAACAGAGGTGAGACAAGATTTAGAGGAGAAACATAGGAGATTAAAGAAGAGATGAGTTGTTTGAGCAATAACACAAAGACACACAGAGATTTAACGAGTTCGGGAGCTTAAACCCACCTACGTCTCGCCGAAGCAACCTAGGATTCCACTAGAACCGCAGAGAGTACAAGATTACACTCAATACACAACCAATGCTTCTTCTACTTTAAGCTAAAGACTTGTAAACTATGTAATCTACTTAATATACTTGTAAAACATTCATATGAATATCAAACTCTCTGTACTCTGATTTTTCTTGTTCTATTACTTCTCTCTATCTCTCTCTCCGCGCCTTGAGCTTTCTTATATAGGCTGCACAATCTTGAGCCTTGTGCCATAATCACAAACCGAGATTATACACTCTGCCATTTGTCTTTGCAAATGCTTTATCCAACATGAAGAATCAATCGTACAACAAGGACAACTTGTACCTTCTGCTTCATTTAATGCTGCCCATCCCTATGCTCTTTTCACTTAAGGTTAAGTCTTGTCTTGACCAAACCAAAGTGAACTTGAGTTAAACTTCAGATTGATTGACTTCTTGTTGAACAATAATGGTTGATTTGATCTTATTCTTGTCACATCTTCACAACATGGGTTAGGACTGTCATTGCACGCTGCCTAAGTTCTAGATAGTTCTCTTTTATCCGATTGTCAGTTGAGTTGAGCTTTTTCTTGACTGCCATCCTCGAAGACATAGTGGGGTTATTGGGATAAATTCTATGACTTCTTTGAAGATGGAGGTTGTTGTTCGATCAGTCTTCTCTTGCTTTGTCCATGTTTTCGCCTTCTCCATTACCAGTTTGGTAAACTTATTTCTTTTAGTAGTCGCCGTCTTTACGGATTGGTAGGATTGACTTTTCTAGTGTTGATATCCGCTTTACGAGTCGTTTATGTGGTTAGCATTATTCTTTGGTTTTAAGTTACTTTCCAAGTTTTGGTCGTTTTGTCTTTTCAATTTTTTTTGTTGTTATTTTGTTTTTTTGTAGATTTCGATCATTTTTCTTGTATCGTGTCTTTTTTTTTTGTCAAAAACTGAAATGATAATAAATACGAAAACCTTTTTTTTTTTTGTCACGTATATGAAAGCCTTTTACCAAAAGAAAAATTTACATAAATATATTTGAAGACAACGAAAAGAAATATTATCCACCACATGAAATGGTTTTGGCCAAATAATTAAATGTCCAGAAAATTTTTGGTCTACTCCACGTAGTTGCTAAAGTCGGTAGGATTGATTATGGACGGAAATTTTTTTTTAACCATTATTCAAACCGTTATACTGGGCCATTAAGCCCAAGATTAAATAACAAGACCGATTGTAATATGGATTTTGCGTTTCAACGGAAAAAAAAAAAAAAATCTGAGGACGAAAAGCATCCTTCGTTTCGGGCGAATTTTCTCCAGTGATCGGCAAAGAAACTTATTTCGGGCATCTAAAAGAACCGTTTGTAAGTTTCTCTGAGTTTTAAATTAACAAACTTTTTGCTCTCTACTTGCAGTTTTTGACTCGTCTTATCTTGTTCTTCGAGTTTCATTTCATACCTTCAAGTAGCTTAGCCTTATCTTGAATCTCAATACGAATTTGCTCTGTCTCTGACTATCTAATGGTCTTATAGGAGGATTATCGGTTTCATTAGAAAAATGTTGCAAAGTCAGTCGTTAAGCATATTTACAATCTGTGGAAGTGTACAAGTTTACAGCTCGTGGAGGAATCATTTAAGTCCAGGGAAATCTTTGAGATTGATTGGTGATCGATGTGTGTCGTGTCAATTTTTGCGTAAATCATCATTACTTAGGAGCCATTTGAAGTCACTTAAGCAAAGAAATCTTTTGAGGGTTGAAGCTAGATGGCCATTTCAAGGGAGTGACCAAGGTCTAGACCCTAGCTCTGAGAGAAGCGAGAGTGCCAATGAAGATATATTGATCTTTTTCTTTCAGCTAGATTTGGCTACTCGTGTGCAGGTTTGAATTAAAGATTGTTGTGTACGGTTTTGAGTTGTTAGAATACTCAAAATGTTTGTCTATTTCAACAGTATGCACTCAATCTGGAACAGTATGACATTGCGCAACAACTAAGAGAAAAGTTGACTGAGGTATATGAAATGTTATGCCTTGATCTTTCACTGAGACAAGTTTTGAACATGTGGACTTACCTGTATTCTTATATATTGAAATTGCATCACAATAGTGAATAAGCGGTATGTGGTTGGTAGGTGGAAGAGGAGGCGATAAGGCTACAAGAAGGGAAAAGAGGATCATCATCGAAAAGTGAAGCTCAAGATAAGGGTATTAGCATTATAAGGCTACGGTGAGCATGGCATCGTCTTGTTTAATATTCATAAGTTTTCTTTTTTTGTGTTTAAACTTTGGAGTATGTCATCTTCATAGTTTTATTTGATATAATTACAGTGCAGATCTCAAGAATGCTATTGACAGTGAGGATTATGGTTTGGCAGCTAAGATACGAGATGAAATCTCAAAGCTTGAGGCAGAATCATTAGCTGTATCTGCTAAAGCTTTGGCTTTTGAGAATGCAGAGTATGCATTTCGTTTGGGACAGAAACTTAAACACAAAAGTTTTGGTACATCCTTATGTGTAATAGTTCTTATTTCACTTTCACATTTTAGGGATTTGCATTGATTTATTTATTTTTATCATTTGTGTTTAGGTTACCGGGCTGTAGTTTGTGGTATGGATCCAATTTGCTGTGAATCAAGCTCCTGGATGGAAGCTGCAGAAGTTGAAAAGTTGCCTCGTGGATCCAATCAACCTTTTTATCAGGTTCTTTATAAAACTAGTGTTTGAAATGTATTCAAGCACTGTTTAGTTCATATCTAGAGAAGAAAACATGAATATCTAAAGTAGTTGCTTGTGTCTAGCAGGTTCTAGTCGATGTTCGCACACACCCAGATCTACTAGTGGCATATGGTGAGCTCCGAGAGTATATGAGTCCAATAATTTTAACTGTATATGTATACCTTTGGATTTCATGTTCCCAACATTAACCATGGAACACTTTATCACCTGACAATGGATTTTAAATTGCAGTTTCTGAAGACAGTCTTTTAGCTCTTGAAAAGCCTGACAAGGTGAGTAAACTTTAGCATGGACAACTGATCGGCAATGTAATAGTTTTATTCATGGTTGTGTGGCTTATACAGGAAAGATTTGATCATCCATACATTTCATTTCTCTTCTATGGAGCCGACACTGCTGGAGATTTCATCCCTATCAAACAACTGCGTGAGAAGTACAATAGACCCCGGCATGAAGTTCCTTTTGATTCACAGGACGAAGATAAAGATGTGTAAACCTAAGAGTTTACAACTGCATACTCGAGCTCAGGCCGCAAAACAAAACAAGAACTTTGGCATAGTATCAAATTAATCATCTAGCCACCAACTGACTGGTGTTCTGTTGGTTATTCATCCTTGCAGATGTAATTAACACGACTGTTCTTGCTCTGTACACTAAAACAAATCATCTTTTGTTATCCAAGAGTGCTTTGTGTATAAATGTTCCTGTCTTCATCCTACTAATTTATCCTCAAAAGTCAAGATAACTAACCAACCGCTAAGTGTTTAGATAAACACTATTGTAATAGAAACATCCCTCCTCAGCTCCAATGAATGCATCAGAATGATCACACTATTGTAACTAGATCCGTGACTGGGATTCGACAGCCAACACTGTTCAACCCTAAGGCAGATTGATCACAGAATCGGCTCTGTAAGCATGTGCTTTATCAACAATCCCATTGGAAGTTTTCCCATCATCTAGTCTTTTAGAGAATATTCGTTATCTCTTCGCATATCGACAAATTGATTCCAGGACATTGGAAGGGAAAGAGGAGTACTTCTGGGTACTTTGGTATATCTGGAAGACAAGAAATGATAAAATCTTCAATGAGAAGATATGGGACTAGGATGGGTCTTTCAGGCCAAGGAGGGAACAATTGATGTAATGGGGATGAGAGGTTTACGTTAGGGGAAGTTGTAACACCCGTAAACCACTAAAGACTGGGAACCATGAGGTTGGAATCCAAGAGTTGGAGGTTATTCAAGAATTTTCTAAGGAAAGGTGAACCGGTTCAGGAAGAACTCAAGAAATTCACTAAGTGTCCGCATTTTTCCTAAGTCAGTTGGGAAAAGAAGCATAAATGTTCGAGTTTTCAGTCAATGACTTATTTATAATTAATTATAAATAGGCTAGTGACTCCTCAGACATAAAGAATGTCTTCTGGTGGCAATCCAAAAATTGTCACTACTGCTTTATAAGGGGGTGGGTATAGTTGGGTACCCGAATGGTTGGAAAGCTACGTTTGGATGAGACCAAAGGATGATGAAACCCCCTAGATCATGCTTGGGAAACATGATTGTGATGCTTGACAAACATCATGTCCGTTTTGGGAGAATCGATGAAAGGAAGATTGAAGATCAAAACAAGGCTTAGATCATGATCATGGTGGGGATCCGAATGTTGAGCTAGTTCAGTTCGACATTGAGCCAAGCTAAGTGATCGGGATGGAAAATCCGATCAAAAACCAAGTTATTCTGAAAGTTAGGCTAAAATCCGAGAAATCTGGGAAAAAGTAGGATTTGGTCGGAAGGTTGGTGAAGTTGTTAAGTGGTTGGTGGAATCTGGTCGGATTCGGACAAAATTGTCGGATTCAGACAAGGCAGTTATTTCTGTCGGACACGTGTGTATGGACACGTGTGCAGAACGGTTATTGGCTTGAGTTAACGCGTGAGATCGTGGGCGGTTACTCAAAGTAATGCTCATATGCAGTTGGCTGGTTGAGAACCGCGCGTGCTGAGTTGGCATAACTTGATTGGAAGGGTTACTAGAGCGGTTGGCTCGGCCAAAAACTGTCAGGATGCCTATAAATATCGAATGATCGTATCATTCATCTCTTTCCCGCGAGATAACAATTCTAGAGAGATAAAGTTCCGCAAAGAGAGAGAATGTTCCGACGTTTTGAAGGATCAGCCTGCGAATCGTTCAAGACAGTGAAGAATCAGTCCGTTTGCGTCCCGAGCTAACCGAAGAAACAAGGAAATAAGTCGGAATTGTCCGAGTTTCTAAGGTGAGTATGTGTTACTATAGAATTAGACTTTCTTTGTGATAGTCTAGAGGCCTTGAGTGCCGAATTACTGAATTGATAGCCTTTGTGGCTAAGTCTACATGATCCGGAAGGTTGTAATTACCAAATGCATGAACTGTTAAGGCCATGGTGACGTGAAAACTGAACTAAAATAGTTGTGTGAGACGATAAGTGTAATGAAATGGCTTTAATGCTGAAGACTGAACGTGAGTGCCGAACTGTTTAAGCGTTAACTGTACTATGAGTTAGACTGGCGGTCGATCTGGGTGAATCCAAATGATCAGGGTAGTCTAACCAAGCTGTTGGGATTAAAACTGTATTGTTTGTTCCTAAGGGAACCTTATCTGTTTATTGTTGGCTAAGTGTGACGGATTAAACCGTATTCACTAAGCAAGTAGTGTTGCTTATGCCTCCTTTGTAGTCACAAGTAATGCTAAGGAATGAGCAGCTCGCGGAATCAGGGCAATGCGAAGGGAAGGATGGTGGATTTAAGTGAACTGTTGGGTAGAATAACTTAAGGGTTTAAGACAATTATATCTATGGAAATGCATATTTAAGTTCAAGAACATAGAAAGAAATCGAAATGTGTATAAAAACGGCGAGGTATATATATATATGAAATTAGAGAGAATTGAAAATACTTAAAAATTGACTAAGTATAGAAAGAACCTCAAAAGCATGTTACCGTTTGGATTTCCAAACAGTAAGCCGTTTGGATATAAAATCAGGTTAGAGTGTTGCAAATTGGTATCAGAGCAATTACAGTTCTAGGATTTAACGGTTGCAGGTTAAATCCATCCTTACAGTTGCCTTGACCGCGGCAAGATTTCTTATTGCCATTTGTGTGTGTGGAAAAGTTGGTCATGTGGCTAACTTCCGAATGAAAATCTCTTTGCAGATGGCAAAAAGCAACTATGGTAGGAGGCAAGAACTGTCGGAGATGAGAAATCCGAGAATTGTCCAAAACATAATCCGGGGAATACTGTAAATGAAAATACGGGTGGTAATGTGAACGCCCTTGGTGCTGGTGGTGCTCAAGTGGACTTGAGACCACACTGTTGATGCTAGCACAAGTGCTAGAAAGGCTGCTGGAAGTCGGAGGTGCTACAGGGGGTGGTCAACAACCTATTGGGAAAGAACTGACGCCGGTTGTGGAAGTTGAGGAAGAAGTTCTGGTTGGAAACAATCCATCTTATCTGAAAGTGATGGAACATATACAAAATTTGGGCACGAAGTTCTTCTCTAGAGGAATAGATCTGATCGAATCATATTTATGGGTGTCAGGGATGCAAAGGAACTTTGAAATCATCCATTGTCTTGATGGATTCAAAAAGGACATAGTTGTGCATTACTTGGAAGGAGATGCACATGTGTGGTGGTTGGGTGCTTCGGCTCGAAGACACATTAACACTTGGAAAACTTTTGTGAGAAGTTTAGGGAGAAGTACTTCCCACAAGAAGCTTTTGACCATTTGGAAAGTGCATTCCTGGAGTTGCACCAAGGCACAAGAAGTGTGTGGGAGTATGAAGCTGAGTTCAATCAGCTAAGGAAGTATGCTGGCCGTGAACTAGATGATGAAAATTTTCAAGTTCGTAGGTTCATGAGGGGACTAAGGATCAAAATCAGGAACTGTTGCCTTGTAAGGAACTTCTCATCTGTTGGGCTGTTGGTTGAGAAGGCTGCCATGTTGGAGTATGGAATGGGTGAAGAAGCCAAGATGTTGGGCAAAGAAGTGACCATGATGCATGATCCAGTTGTGAACCATTTCGGAAACAGAAAGAGTAAGTTTGAGAAAACAAGTGGTTCGGGCAAGTCTAATGGCCGTAGACATTGTCTTAAATGCGGTAAGAAACATGGTGGCAAGTGTTGGGATGGATCAAGGGCGTGTCATTGGTGTGGAAGTCTGAGCCATCAAGTCTGTGACTGTCCCGAGAAGGACCCAAGGCTAGTGGTTCAAGGAAAGGAGAATGCTCCAAAGGTGTGTTACCATTGCGGGGAAGTTGGACACATCAAGTCGTATTGTCCAAAGTTGGTGCAGTGATATTACTCGGTTTTAATGCCTTATAGTGGGTATTTATACTTGCTATTTGGCATTATTCGAGTTTTTTCTTGTATATTTGGCATATTTTCAGGTTTCTAGGTGTTCAGGACGTTTTAGATGCAAATTGGCACATTTAGATGCATAATCTGGCAGAAAGGTCAAAAGTTTTCCAACGTTTGAAGATGTTACCATGGATGGATGAAGCTGAAATTTTGACACAAGATAGCCACGTGAGCTAGATTTCATATGGATGTGGTTTGAAGTCAATCCGTTGGTGCACTCAAAAGTTATGGCGATTTTACTGAAGACTGGTCAAGCTGTCTCGCAGAAGAAGCATGTGCAGTACGTGTGAAGAGATCGATCCCTCCTTGTAGGGATCGATCGATCCGAATCTCCTGGAGTTTTACGTGGAAAGAGATCAATCCCTCGCTTGAGAGATCTATCGATCTGAAAGAAAAAAAAGAAGAGACCGATCCCTCCCTAAAGGGATCGATCGATCCCTACACCCAAGCAGAATTTGAAGAATGTCAAATTACAAAATCGTCCTCAAGCATATCTGCAATTTTCCTTAGTTTTATTATCTTCTTTTGGACTATAAAATCCTTAGGCTTGGTTTTATTTTCTTTTTACCCTACTTTTATTTTAGATT
>OVAV01001446.1:0-13280 GCA_900406375.1 Iberis amara
GGGAGAGAGAAAGAGAAAGGATAGAATTGTATTTATGAAAAATGGTATAGTAATTCTAGCTTCTAGGTGTCATACACTTAATTATAGGATATGTAGTTGTTATTAATTGCAATTTCCCATATATATATATATATATATATATATATATANAAAGAAAATTATATATGTATATAAAATAAGAGTTGGGTCAAGTCTCAAGTGTCCAAATAGCTAAACTTAAGGCGTAATAAATACCCTCTTGGCTAAAATCACAAGTTCAAGTTGAGTCCATATTAGATGTTATATATCAACTCGGTTAAGAAACCTAATTCAATACTTCAACATGCAAAGTATATTAATATAAATGTAGAGAAATGTATCACATATACATATATAACTACATGAAGTTTGTTGACGTAACAGTTAAAGAGAAAGACTTAATCGAAGTCAAGTGCTTTTACTTAGTCCTTAAAACTGTTATTTATATTTAAAGGAAGATGTCCAGAAATGAGACTAAACTCAAATGCCACATTCATCTCTCTATCTATATATATGTTACTAATTTCTTCTCCTCTCCATAATCTGTATTCTACCTGATTAATCTTTATCATGTCGCTTAAGGTAAAAACTAGCTCAAACTGCAGCGTTTTTCTTATAATAATCAATTGGTTTTGTATGTTTTGGTTTGAGCAGAAAGTGGAGATCAAAGTGGATATGAGTTGTGAGAAATGCAAAACTGCAATCATGCTGAGTGTGACAGAACTTGAAGGTGTGAATCAGGTTGCACTGGATCAAGAGAAGAGCTTACTAATTGTGGTTGGTACAATGGATCCAGTCTGTGTTGCAGAACAGCTCAAGAAGATCAAACAGAAACCAGTAATAGTAAGTATCGGACAACCAAAAAAACCAGAGCCCAAGGAAGAAGCCAAGCCACCTTGTTTGCCTTACTATTACAATTACAACCCTCGTGACATGGTAACAGTTGGTACATATGAAAATGGAAGCAGCTGCACCATTGTTTAAATCCTGCAATCTTTAGTCAATAAAAAAATTTCTTATACGATAATGTTTTCTTTACCAATATTTTGTTGTGGTTGTTGTCCTCTGTTCTCTAAACGAAGTACTAATATCATCAGAGAGTACATAATTAAACCCGGAGTCTTGATTTTGCATCACATCAGTATATGAATGCATTTTCCTTGTCAAAAGTTAAATTCATTACCATCCAGAAAGCAGAGACTAACCATTGTTATAGAAACAGAGAAGCAAAAAAAGCAAACACACTACTTAGACAGTGATTTACTTCTTCTTCTTCCCACCACCGCCCTTGGTTTTCTTGTTTGCTGCTCCTTTAGTGTTACTCCCGGGGATTTCCTATTACCAAGTAAAAAAAAACAGACCATAAAAATCACAAGATTGATGTAATGATAGGACTCGCACATTCATGTACAAGTAGAAAGAAAGGAGCTCAAGAACTACTGAGCTTTAACCAAATATAAAATTGTCAGACACTAACCTTTCTCTTAACAGGCACGGATGAGTTAGCAACCGGCTTGAAAAATGACTCTAGCCTGTGAAATTGTTTAAGAAAGAAATGATTGTAAAGAGAGAGAGAGAGAGATACTGGCTAAATCATCACTAATTTGTTCTAAAGATGCAAACCTGCCCTGTGATGATTTGTTCTTCGCAGTTTTAATTTTCTCTATAGCCTAATATAAGAAATATCAAATCATTCACGATATTTTTTCAGAATAAAGAACAAAGTATGATAATAAACCATACCTTGGTTACCCTATCTATGTTAAATCCATTTTCATTCACCAAAAATTGAACTAAACCCTGCCAATGGAGAGAAAAACAGTGGTGACTAGAAAAATTTGCCGCAGAATCCAAGAAAAGGGGGGAGAACTAGGTTTCTACCTCTTCATCTGGAGAGGTCCAGTTAATATCAAGCTTCTCTTCATCTGTTAAGACATCTGGTTTTTTAAAAAGTTCTCGAGCTTCGTTATATGGCCATTCCTCAGGTATTGGATACCTGCATAATATAAGTCTTGTAACACACTATGGCTATTGTTTCTTGGAACAACATATATTAACAGTAAGAATCAACAAAGGTTACATGACGGATTAAGTTAGATTAGTATACAAATTATTCTGTCTTTACTTAAATAGAGTTAAACCTTTCTTTGCTTATATTCTCGAGTATGGTCTCGATAGATCCATGCTGGCGGATGAGCTTTAGGGCAGTCTGTCCTCCAATACCTGTGGCACAAAATGCATAATAGTTTCTGTGTTCAATATTTAACAGAAAAGAAAGCACAAAGCCAACACCCAAAGTCGAGAGAGATAAACTCTCTAGATACCTCGTATGCTGTCACAGTAGTCACATCCTGACAATATGCACAAGTCAATGAACTGATCCATGGTAAGTTGCAGCTCTTCTAAAATCTGAAACCAGTTCACAAGATCAGAGATGATCTCACACATTGACATTGAAGAAAGGATAGTGTGTGTAAGAATGAAACCTTAGCAACATCAAATTCCATGACAGGAATCTTTCTAGAGCTAGGATCCATCAAGTGGCGAAGAAACTTTGGAGCTCCAAAAGTTAAGGAATCCATATCTTCAGAAGCCACAGCATACACCTAAACAATTGAAATATTTTCATAAGGAAGCATTGCAACTTAAAACCTTTACTTAGACAAGACTAAAGACATTGGTCACTCAAACTGTCAATAAAACGTTGAAAAGAAAATAAACAAAAGAACTCAGACCTTTCCTGACTTGCAAAGCGCAGCACATTGAGCTTCTGCTTCAGAACTGGCCTGTACGTAAGAAGCCATCAGTCTCCATTTCGTGTTTTCATATCATAATTTAGAAGGACAATTAATAAAAGAGATTTCGATCCTTAGGCTTCTGCATGTAACATAAGTACCTCAACAACAGGCACCCCCATAAGTCTCAAGAGTCTTTTGCAGTCGTCATTGTGCTGCTTTGTCACCTACAGAATGGGGGATTATAAGTATATTAATAAAGACCTTCTATTGCTTGGAAGTGAATCTTATAAGATCAAAGGAGTGCAACGATTCATAGATGGAAAAAAATAGACTACCTTCACAGTTCGTTTGCTGTACTTCTCAATGTCCTCCTTGTTTCCTGCCTGTCAGGATAGAATAGCTTCTAATATTAAGCTCTTTAGGTTAGGCAAGTAATTCGAGAGATAAGTAAAAGTGGAAAACCTCAATAGCCCCAGTCAAATCCTCAGTCGCATCAGCTCTTTTTGAGTAACTGAATCAAGAAGTGAAGAAAAGTTCAGAAACTCATAATCGACGTAACATCAATTTGAGAAGCAGTCTAGATGAAAAATTTTACCGTTTTGCTAGTTCTTGTCTCTTTAACTCTGGAGGCTTTCCATCGAAAACATAGCTGCAGCACAGATTCAGAAAGTTTTTTTTTAGCAAAAAGGCAAGCTATTCTACCCAGAGAGAGAAAGAAAAAAAAGAATGTGGCAGGAGAAATCTACACAGGCTTAATTCCAGCTTCAAGAAGACGAATAGTCCGATTAAACATTCCTTGTAAATGGCTAGATGTACAAGAGAAGCAAAAGAGACATAACATTAGCACTTCACAAACAAACAAAAAGATAAAGCAGAGAGTGTAAATAGTAAACCTAGTGACTTCACCAGCTTCATTTGTGAGCATTTCAGTTCCAGTTCTCCCCACTACTATCTGCGTCATATCGATTTCTCAGGATTCACATTTACAAAAAGTATACACTAGCTAATAAGATTTGATATAAAGAAACAAGGAACGAACAAGGAACTGGTATATGCTCATGCTAGCATCAACTGCGATTTTTCGACCGAAATAGCTCTCAAATTTCTGTTCTTTCATGGCATTCGGCGCATTGTCGGCTAAAAGCTTCGTTAAACCCTAAAAGTCCCACATTTTCCACACATACACAAAAAAAAGAAGAAGAAATCATCAGAATTAGATCAATTTCAATCAAAAATTGAAACAAAAAGTAATATTTCGTTCAAAGTAAACCCATCGGACCTTGATACCCATGGCGATGAATAACGAGCAAACTTTCTCGCTCTCTCTCTCTCTTTCTCTGTATCTGAAGATGTCGATTAATAAGTTATTTTCCCGCCTCGTCAAGACGTGTGGCCTCTAAACCAAATTGAGCCTATAAAGTGATTAAGGCCCATCACCAATTCCAATATAACAGTTGGATTATTATTTTCTGGCCCAGTGATCGGTTTGATTTTTTTTTTTTTGTCTTCTTGTCTCTATTATAAAAACGGAAAGCAACAAAACCCAAAATCCAGAAGCCAAAGATATAATACAGAAAATTATACATAAGGATGAAAAAAGGCGAAAAAAGATAAGAGATCGGACATGAGGACGATCCTCAGATGCACTACGACAGTGAACTACTCATGGCAACAAACTTGTAGAGACCCACTTCAAACTGATTGATAGCAAGAAAATGCCAAACCAAACGACCATGCACAAACTTTCTCCGTTGATAAATAAGACTACCTCAATGATGCAGAACAAAGAACTATTATTCCAGAAAAAGGCTTTTAGACGACCATAAACAGATAGGGGGACGAAGAAGTCAAAACTCAAATTGAGAAGGCCGGGAAATGCCAAAAGATAGCTTCATAAAGAATAGGCTTCGATCACACCTGACATATAGGAACAAGGAGCGAAAACCTCTAGCAGCAAATGCTGAAACCTGAAAATGTCAACACATGATCGAGACTGAAGAGGAGAAACTGAACTACCCAACCATAAACGATATAGGATCACCCGAACCTTAAGAGAGTTCACTTTGTGTCAAGTTTGTTGTGGTAGAGAGTATTTGATCAGACAATTTTACGCCTCTTTTTTAAGAGAGTTCACTTTGTGTCAAGTTTTCATTGCGGAAAAAGTGAGATGACGTGTGTAAAATTGGTGGGGGTGAAATAAAAACAAATCAATGATATTTTGGCAGAGATGTACCGCTCCACATTTGTAGGTTGACTATAGTGGTCTACTTGAAAGAAATTTAATGTGAACATATATAATTGATATTTTCCGTGAAAATCCTTGAGCTAACTTGTTCATAAGAAGAAAAAAATGTTCATCTAGAAGGGGATTTTAATCGTATTGTGACAAAGTTAGTTAAAATATACTTGAAGAAAATACTAACTAACTTTTTGTGAGAATATATTATTTGCAAGATTGATATCAACGAAAAAATACTAAAAGATGTTGTATCGTCTACAATTGTCCATAAGAATATGTTAAAGAGTTAGAGTGTAGACAATGAAAAATTAAACCAGGAAATGCTAAGATATTGTTTGTATGGAAAACTTAGATTAATTGACGAAAATTTGTCCACGAGCTTTTATGAGATGATTTTTCCATGAGTAATTTTTCCATCGGTTTTTTCCACAAAAAGATTTAAATTTGATAATTGATCATATATATGTAACCGTCGATGTTTTTCCATTTTATGGCTTAAGAACTTATTGAATTCTTCAATAACAAATAGTTTTGTCCAAGATAATATATATATTATTCACACATATGATATGTATAATATTTTCCACAACAATTTTCACTAGGTAACTTGTCCTCATATGAAAAACTATATGGTAAAACTAATATCATCGAATAAAAGAGTATATTTCGTTATATATGACCATAATTTTTCATAATAGAATCAACTGGATTTTTGTATTCGACATCACATATATTGTATATATGGAAAATTTAGATGTAAATAATGTTTATGGAAGCCGAACATATTTTCAAGATATTAATATCTATGTTATCAATATCTATGTTGTCCATGGAAGTTGAGAATTTGTCCAAGAGATGGACAACATAGATACTGATATCGAAGATAACATAGAAGTGTTATCGAGTTTTAATCAAAAGTATAGACAATGACATGTAGTTTGAATTATGTCCACATATATATTATGGCAATAACTATCGATTTTATTATATAAAAGATATTGTGGAAATTCTTTACTGGTAAGATTGTTTTTTTCAACATTTAGGAGTGGTTTGAAAGTGGCTAGCTTCAAACGATCCATCTCCAATTTGGTGTACATGATAGAATCATTAGCTTTGCATGTGTTGAATCTACTTCCTGAAAATTATATTTTTCCCCTAATTTTATCTTGACAGGAGGAAGGAAGAGAAATAAGGAATAAGAAGGAGAAAGAAAGGGAATGAAGCAACGATATACCTAAGTAAAAGTAAAAAAGAAAATTAAATCAACGATACACCTAAGTAAAAGTAAAGTAAAAATTAAAGTTTGACATTTTTTACCGCTTCATTGTTTTATGTTGTTTTAGTTCCAAAGTTAGTCATGAGCCATAACTTGTGTTTCTATTGAAAGTGGTAGATCCAAAAAACAAAGTCTTAAAAGAATTTCTTGACAAAAAAAAAGAATTTGTTGAATGTTGTTAATATCTTCATTCACCACATCAACTTTTTTTTTTCTTTTGGAAATACCATTTTATTGTGGTAGAGAATGTTCATTGAGACGACTTTGTCCATAAGTTTTTGTTAAAGAGTGTTGGCTTTGTGTCAAATATTTAATGAGTGAAAATACATATACGATGAAGCTCTATGATATAATGAAGAATATTAATCGTATTGTGATGGTAAATATTGAATTTTTATAAATTAACTTCAATCTCTAAAAAATTGTCAATAGTAACCCATCTTTTCTTTATAGTGTTATTGTTTTCGATAATTGTAAGTTATGTTAAATCGATAAAAAATTATCATCGGTAAGAAATCATTTGTCTATTGATTATTATTTTCGAAAAATTGTAATACGTGTAAACAAGTTAGGACATCATAGATATTATTTGTATATACAATTTAGACTAAAAAAAATTGTCAGCGGAAGTTGAATGTTTGTGAGACAAGCATAGTTAAAAATGTCTACGAGAGTCCATGAGATAACTTGTCATTAAGTCGAAAACTACATCATTTACGAGACATATATAATCGAAGAAAATAATAGATCTTGTTTTATATGTTCAAAATTGTCCAGAATAGAAATCTTTTCAACAAGGTCATTGCCTATGACATCATAGATATTGTTTGTATGGACAACTTAGATGTAAAAGTTATCCACTAAAGTCGATCATTTGTCCATGAGATGGATAATATAAATATTGATAACATATATGTTGATAACAAAGACAATACTAAAAGTATTGTTCAACTTTTAGTCGAAAGTATGGAAAATGACTTGTAACTCGAACTTTGTGTACAAATATATTATAGATAATGATTACCAATTTTATTATATATAAGACGTTGTATAGATATGATTATTGTCTTTAACATTTAGGAGTGGTCTTGAAGTGAAAAATTAATTTTCTATATATATAGCCAACTTTCTTTTTTACTTTTCAGTATTTATGTTTTTTTGTTAAATGTTGTATTTATTAAAATCAGATATAGCCCAGAATACAAGTTTGGCCCAACACCAAAAAAATTAGACATCTACACAAAAAACTTAAAACTCAGTAACTATGTTTCTCAACAAAATAAAGGAAGGATAAAAATATGTTATTGAAAAAATCAAACAAGTGACTTGAAGATGAATTAATACATAAAAAAAACTTTTAAAACTTGGTCTTGTAAATTAGATATGTAGAAAAATTGATGGATTCGGCTGCATGCCGCTTTATAAGTACGGTGAAATGATAATTTGTCAAAAGTTTTTTTGTAAGATGTGTTATTCTTATTAATGTTTTATACTTTATATGGCTAAGAAAAGTCAAAAATTATTTTAATTCAAATTTAAATTATTTGATATCACTTTTGTTTCTAAAACTTGGTTTTGTTCCTTCTCAATCTTGATAGATTGATCCAAAACTTGTTTGATTTGTGATTGTTGCTTGGTACCACAAACATATTTCATAGTTTAAAATCACTTATACGTATATATGATGAGAAAATATAGTTGATGGTTGTTTGTATTTAGTGTTTTATTTCACAATCAAAATATTCATGTAAATTTTTTTTTTTTTACTTAATCATAGGATTCTATTATTTGTAGTGGACAAACCATCGACATGAAAATTTCTCCGAAAAGATAACTACACATTGTGTTTAATTTTAATAGCTATCTAGCTATATATATATATATAATATCAAGTAACAATAAACCACAAATCATCTTGAAATTGTTTTGATTTTTTCTCAAAATTATAATTTCTAAGTTTTCTCTCAGCTTTAACAGAAAATGTTTATCTTTTTCTATCTTATAAGTAATTATGTGTATAAATTTTTTCGCATCATGCTATATGAAAAAAGAATAACCTTTCTAATTATGAACAAGGGAATTTATGGTGAGCACAAAAATAAAAATTATCACATCTTTTGCATGGAGAATATTTATCATCAGAAAGTCAATATATGATTAATTCGATTCTTTAGCTGTATATATGTTATTTAGAGAAATAAAGGAAATGAAATGCACCTTTGTTATTTAGCTTTAACCAAGTTGTAATTTCAGATGTATTGAGAGTTCATGGATGATATTTACATAAAGTACAAGAATTTTTGACGGCTATTAATTTGTCAAAAATTTTCAAATTTCTTACAATAGAATTTTGACAAACCAATGATGTCACATATTGGTCGAATTCCTCTAATAGATAACTAATTTGTCAAAAGATATAATAGATTTTTTTACTATAGGGGAATCCGTCATAAAATATGTTTATGTTATTATAGTCATTACAATTTGTAGGAAAACCATTATAAATAACTCACTTTTTTCATGCTAATGCAAAAAAGTCAAATGTCATTTTCAAATTCTTCTCAGTAATTGACAAAAAAAATTCTTCTCAGTATTTTCTATTATGGACATACAAACCTCGACATGATTCATCGATGGTCTACTTATAGACGAGTTTGTAAAAATTTTGCAACAATTCATGAAATTTGCATCAAACCAACTGATAACTTTGCGTTATAAACGTATATTTTTTATGTTTTGAATGTCATAATCTCTTAGATTTATTTTTGTGTCTAAATTTTAGAACCACATCTTCGGTACAGGATTTATGTTTGGGATATAATATATGATATTTCATACAGTTTTTTTTAATGTATTTATGGTGGTGAACTATGGACTTATAGAAAACGCTACATTATATTTGGGAATCATGGAGAAATATAATTACGATTGGGAAGGAAAGAAAGTAGAAATAAAAATGTTTTTTTTTCCTAAAAATTTATGTCGTTTTTCCGAGTGAGGATAAAATATCTTCATGTCGGTTTAAGAAATTGTCTAGGCTTCGACCAAATTAATTGGACTAAGACAATTTGTTAAAAAATTGGGTTTGAAAATTTTTATTTGGACCTCTAAAATTTTATTTGGACTCACAATTTAACAAATTAAAATATTGGAATTAAAGAATAAATATATTAGAAATGCAATACCAAAAATACAACACTGAAAATCTATTATATAAAAATAGACTTTGGGTCTCACAAGACCTTGACACCTAAGCTCTTCTTCTTATGACATCTCAGCACACTAAAAACCAATTAGAAGATTTCAATAAACTTATATCTCATAATAATAATAAAAAATAATAAAAAGGAGTTAATTAAGTCAGAAAGGAAGATGAAAGATTTTTGGAAAAATCGATTGGAATGCAGATAAAAAAGATCGATTCTTCTCCTTCTCCAAAAGTGAACTTTTTCCCGGAAAATATGAATGTAAGTCGATTCGATATGAAATTTTCAATTTTCTTACTGTTTATGCGCATGAAGCTTCTGTGTTTGGAGTTAACGATGATTCCATATTCATATTTGCATATTTTGATTCATAAACTCCCGATAATTGAAGAATCGTAGAAACTCATAAGAGGATTCTTGGGATTTCAAATTCCCAGATATAGATGCTACCTTTTGATCACTTGGACTTTGTCTGTGAATCCATTGTTCATCAAAACTAAAAAAATGTTGGTTTTGATCCTGATTACAAACATCACAGTGTCATTTCTTTGTGNCTTTGTGTGTGGATTTTCTGCTTTGTTTCATTGCTGATGTATTGAACAAATTGTACATGTTGCAAAGAGTCCACATGTTAAAGGAGATGAAGATGAGGATGAGTTCAATTACACTCAGGGGGCTAAGGAGGTTAGACGCAACGCCATGGTGAAGAAATTTCTTTGTCTTCACGATATGAATCTCAACCAATTCCTTTTCTCACCCATGGCCATATGGTAAGAACGTGCATTTTCGTTTTAGTATCAACTATGTTTTGCATTATTCAAGAATATAACTGCAAAGTTTTTTGATAATATATGATATTCCAAATAAGAAATGATAATTTTTGTTGTCAATGAGTGTTTTTCAATAGATTCGTTATCTTTTTCTATACACAGGTTTATGGGAAGATTCACACGCCTGATACACAATATGTGTGAACCACATCAGGCCTTTTAGGGCCTTCTGACAGGAATGTTATTTCATCTCTGGTATTCATATATTTTTGCGTTATACAAGTTGCCTACATTAGATGTGATTCATGTTCAATTTTTCAACTTTTTGTGTATTGTAAACTGATAGCGCCTACTAAAAACTGCAGTCCCTGTAAGAATCATGGACCGTCGAAATACTTGAACTCTTATGGCCTCCAAAATGTTGACTGGAAAGAAAGGCTTGAAGGCTGGAAGCTAAACTGCTGAAGTAAGAGAAAAACATGTTACAGATGACTGGTAAATACCGTGAAAGGAAAGGAGGAGATATTGAGGGGACTGGTGAAGTATCACGGCAAAAATAAGACAAAAGATGCTAAGAAGATCAGACATTACAGTAATCCAAGAGTATAGAAGGACCCAGGTAAATGATTTTCTTGAATTTGGTTTTCTTTAGCTAGATTAAAGATGAAGTATACATTGAAAATAAGCAACAGAGCATTGTTGCTGTAATTGCTCCTCTTCCACACTTTACGGCTGAATTTAGTCAATATTAAATTCAGGAGGCTAGACTTTGTGTTGTACTAATCTTTTTTGTGTGTTAAATGTTGTATCAATTTTTCAACAAGAGAGCTTGCTGTTTCGCTATTTTTTCAAATGTTAAAGAGCTAGGATTAATGGGATAGGAATTTAGAGAATCTTACTTTAATGGTTTTTGAAATGTATAATTTTCTGTTTTAAATTTGGTTGTCGCAGAACTATTCAATGTGGGGCCTCAGTAAAAACCACTGAATAGAGAAATGCGAGAGAAGAATGAAAAAAAATTGTCCACTACCTACAAGGAACCTATCAGCTTGAATATAGATCTCAAAGTCAAACTTGAAAGTGAAAAGGTACTCTGAGGATAATTCTGTTCTTTCTTTCTTAAAGACAAATATGATGTTGAAGTTAATTGTTGCATTTGTTTCCTCTTCATCATGGAGTTTTTAGAATTTTTAATTTGGATGTCATGTCATTTGTTAAAAATATCATTTATAAGATTTTGTTTCTCTAAATGAGAATCTCCAAACTATTTATAATAAAGTTTTAGTCATTGTCTTTATACTGTCTTTATAATCCTATTGTTTGATCGTATGAGTAAGCATGGTAGGAGTACTGCATTGTCCTTAAGCAAATTTCATATATTGATATAAGATTTGCATGTTACTACATTTTTCTGAGAATTAAACAAAAATTTGAGTGGATATAAATTAGAAGAACTTTTTTTATTTATATGCATCGCTTTAAAATAAGTAAAATGGTTATACTCATCATCTATTACTTATCTTGATATTTATGCTTTCTCTAATTATAACATGCACTAAACATGGGGGACTCGCTTATGAATTACAGGAAACTCAAAGAAGTTGTGTTGTACTTTGAGAAGGACATGGAGAAGATAGCTTTTAAGGTAATTAATTCGGAGCTGATTTTTTAGTATCATCTTATACTCATGTCTATCTTTATGTGAAGTCTTCCATGACTATTCCTTCTGCGTATGGAAATGAAACAAGAGAAATTTGTTATTATTCATCTTAGATCATTACCACTTACTGATGATAATAATATTTTCCAGCAAAATGAGCAATTCTCCCTCCAAATCTTTGATATTTAGCAGCAGAAGCTCTTATTGTTTGTGATGGTAAAAAGATAAAGGGAGAGCTAGGAGTAATTTTAGATGCTCTGGTTCAAATATTTATTCGTATGGGACTTGAAGTAGAGTAGATTGGTGTTACCAAGACGTATTCACTTGATGAGAAGATGACTTCAGTTCTCAAAGAAGTAAAACCATTGGTGAAAAAGTTTATATGAGTAATATGGATGGTGGTCTTTACTACATATAACTTAAACTGTTCAAAAATATTTGATTGTTGAATTTCAAAACTTGAAAGAGAAGAAAAAATGTAACCTCATGCTTAATCATTAGTGATGTATAGTTTAAAACTATGGCTGAAGATGCTCAATCTTTGCTTTATGAATTTTGTGATAGTGGTTTTCTGAAGGAAATTGAGAGCCTAATTCAAGCTTGTGACAAAATGAGGTAATAATGACTTTTAGTCACAAAAATTAGGTTCTATGTAAATAATCTTGACAATATTATTTTGCGCTTTTGAAAAGCCACTTTAGATATTCTTACGAGAAATTTCATAGTGCGACTGAACATAATGTAGCTTTATGATCAAGTCCATGGCCATAAGTTATCGTAGTTATTCGTGACTGCCACAAAAGTAGGCACCACCGAACAATTCTTCAGTTCTTCACATTTGTTATTGGGTTTGTCTTCATATATGTAGTTTGAGGTTGATAAAGAAATAATTGATTTAAAGATGGGATGTGTAATCACTTATAAAACTTCATACATCAACATATTTGTAATTTATATGTTTACAATCTACAATGGTAATAGACAAGTGTTTTCTTCTATAAAATAGAATTACTCCCATCATTGAAACTAAGTGGGAATTTTTCTTTGAAGTTTGGATAGTTGAGTCAAAGGATAAAACAAAGCTTTAGTTAGTAATAGTACAAGTATTGTCTTATGGCCAAACTTATAAGATAGATAATCCAATCTAAATAACCCAACGTCGTAAAAGATCGTAACTATATATATTTTACTTTTTCTTCCATCCGTAAAAACAAAAAAATCAACTAAAGCTAACATGAAGAGTTATGGAAAATAAAAAATAATAATTTCAACAACTGGCTATGTCAATGAGTTCACACAATCATATATTTACAAATTAGCATTTCTTATATTCTAATGGCACTATATATATCCCTATATAAAATCATAGTATA
>OVAV01001447.1:0-13276 GCA_900406375.1 Iberis amara
GAAGTTCATGAAGGAATTGCGTTAACCATACCAGTTCATCAGAAACCAGAGACATGCTACGATACTCTGATTCAACAGATGACTTGGAGACAACCTGTTGTTTCTTGGACTTCCAACACACCAAAGAAGTACCAAAAAGATGCAAAAACCAGATGTAGAACGACGAGTGTCTAAGCAAGAAGACCAATTTGCATCTGCAAAAGCATGTGTCTTTAATTTAGCTTTAGAGGAGTAAAACAGACCTAAACCAATTGAGCCTTTGATGTAATGAAGTATCTTGTAAATAGCTTGCTGATGAGAAACACGAGGAGCTGATGAGTATTGACTAAGCTTATTAACAACATAAGTAATGTCTGGCCTAGTGATCTGAAGATACATCAATCTACCAATCAAATGCCTGTAACTCTCTGCATCAACAAGATCACAACCACTGTCTTTTGAAAACTTGATGCTTGGATCCATAGGAATAGATGATGGCTTACAACCCAAAAGACATGTGTCCAGCAGAAGATCTAGAGCATACTTACGCTGACAAATATGTATTCCAGCATCTGATCTTGCCAATTCCAAACCTAAGAAATACTTCATTAAACCAAGATCTTGTAGCTTAAAATGAACCTGCAACTTTGTCTTCAAGGAAGCAATTGTTTTTGATATAGTCGGCCGCAAAATACATCAACAATAAGTGTCGGCTCATTCATTTTCTTGTTGTTATAATTATACACAACTCGGGGACCACTCCATTATCTTTCCAAAATTATCGTCATCGACCACTAATTCCTTTTGAAACTATGGAAAACACTCAATTACTATTTATTTTTGGATTGTGTATAAAAGAACATTGAAAACCGATTTGTTGTGGAATGGTTAGGTGGTACTACGATATATCTTATGACCCAACAGTAGAAGAATTATAATGATAACTACACTTATAACTTTTTTGGTTGCTAGTGACTCTGTTTTGAGCAATGTAGTCAATTGTGATATGACATATGGGCAGTATACATTTTACGATGTTGAGAACGAACTTGACATGTTCCAAGATTTGTGATACTGACACTTTTTCGTCTTATAACATGTCTAAGACATTAGAATGACATCAATTTGTATTTTTCACAATGATGATGATCCCAAGAATAACTCTTTTAGATCTAAGAATTTCGGTAAAACATAAAACAATCATGATCTAGGTAAAAAAAGGAGAAAAATCACGATCAATTTGCTCAATGTTTTTGGTTACATCTTTTTCAACGGCAGTTCTTGCAAATAAAAGATTTTTAAAACTTTCTCTTCATGTGACACATCGATAAATGATAATATGTCATATGTATTTCCGCATAGAATCCAGCTTTGAAATGTTGTTCTCCATCTTTTAATGTATATGTAAATCTAATTTCAGTCTACATATAAAAAAAGTATTAGTATTGTAATAACATTGTTCAAGTTTGAAAATAGGATGACACCAATAGAACCATAAACAAGTATAGATATATTTTCTTNTTTCCAGCTTTGAAATGTTGTTCTCCATCTTTTAATGTATATGTAAATCTAATTTCAGTCTACATATGCATTACGACCACCAATTGAAAAGAAGTTTTGTTTGCATTGAAAAACAAACTCAAAAGAAAAAAAGTATTAGTATTGTAATAACATTGTTCAAGTTTGAAAATAGGGTGACACCAATAGAACCATAAACAAGTATAGATATATTTTCTTGATTTCGTATAATGCCAACAATAGCCATCTTTTATGGATCGTAATAGATGAAGACTAGGGATTAGTAGTATATCCTTTTGATCCATTAATTCTCCAAGGTGTTGTTCCATTGGTTTGAATTTTCATGCAAAACTCAAATACCAACATCTCTAATTGGTAATGAGCCCTCTACATTGCGTCAGTGCCACATGACTCCTTGAAATTTACTTATATGAACATATTTTTGTGCGTGAACTTAATTCAACTCTCTGGCGTAACCCTTGATTAATAAAAAATAATGCGCCATCCAAAGGATGTCAGTAACTTATCCTTAAAATACTTTCTCCACAAAATCCTAGCAAATAATGAATTTGGATGTTTATAAAGGCGCCAATTTTTTTCCATAAGGGCTTGATTAAATCTTAGTTGAATCAAATTTTAAAGTAATTGGTGAACCAAAAATCAACAAATCTTAATAAAGTTAAGATGTGGGAACCAATATGCTTTGAATAGTTTTTTATTGACTACGAGAAAGAGATCTAATTCACTAGTTGAATTAGGTCTTGAATAATAGAAATTTGACGCCCTAAAATTTAACTAAAAACCCTTATTTATAGTATTCTTGATAGGTTTTTGGACTAAATCTTTATGAAATATTCTATTATCATCTAATTTCCTAAATCTCTTCTTTAAATTTCATAACATCATCTTGGTCCGAATTAACGATATGGGGTTGCGATTAGCCCATATATCTCTGATTATCTCGACCTCGGTCGTTGCATTACAAAACCGACATCGTTCATATTCAAGTTTTAACCGGCTCGTGTTCTTCAACCATATTCTAAAACAGTAATTTAACACTTTTTCGTTATAACAAATATAACTTTCAGAGTTAAGAGAAATTTAATAATAATGATGAATAAATATTCATGCACAGATGCACTACTAAATATATCCTTGGCCAAAATGAGCATCAGATTTGTTTTTTTTTTTTTCTTTTGATAAAGTGAACATCAGATTTGTTGAAAAAAAGAAAATTGAGCAGCATCTTTTAGATGAACGATGTCAATCGTCAAAAGTAACCGTCAAGCGTAAATTCCCAAAATATCTTTCCCTTTTTGTTATACATGTGATTGGGGGCAACAACATAAGAGTAGATTAGCTTTTTTACTAACTCATTGATTATAATATGTTATTTTATAGAAACTTCTTTTGCTAAAATTTTTATAGAAACTGAGGATGGATATTCGGATATAGATTCGTTTTGACAAAAATAATGTACATAGTGCTTCAGTTTGTTCAATTGTTTTAAGTTTATAAATTTTTGGTCTTAGAAGTATGTTCTATTAAAAATTTATCATTTTTGTCGAATTTAAACAATCACATTTTTTCCTAATAAAGTAGACCATTGTGGTTTAATTAAAGAATATGTTTCATTTAGTTGAGTTTTAATTTTATTGGACATCAAACCATTTGATAAAGTTTATGGTTGGACGATGTATTGATAACTATACTTACTAGTACATATTTTTCAATGTACTTCTATATACTTAAAATTGTTAATATTAAGTATTTAATTTAAATAAGTTGATTGAATATTTCTTATGATTTTTGGGCAAATATATGATTTTTCTTGACTTGAAATTAAGTATTTCGATTCACTTAAATTTAAGAATATCACCCTAAATAGAAAATTGTACTCCAATGAGTTAACAAAAACCGGTTGACAAAAAACAAAAAAAAAAACCGAAGAAAAATATTAAAAAAACAAAAAAGGCAAAAAATACAAAAAACACACACATATATATATATATATATAATTATATATAATGAGAGAATTTTCTCTCTTTCCAGAATGTACACATCATCAAAAAGCATTAATTTTAAAAAATGATCCACTTAAATTTAAAATGTTATACTTATCTTTTTGTTTTCAAAATTTATAATAACAAAAAGATAGTGAAAAAGATAACATAAAAACATAATTTTTGTCGGATTTGAAATTGTCGATATCGTTCAGTAGATTAAAATATGAAAATTAAAATAATATAAAAATAAAAGTAAATTCAATAATATAGATTATTATACTTATAACAATTATACATTTTGTAAAAATAAAAACACAAAATATAGTTTTTTCATAAGAAAAACGAATTTATTTTTATTTGAAAAGATTATAAAAATTATAAGATAAAATAAAATTATGATACATCGACAAATTTTCTTATATGAATTATAAAAATATAAAATTATATATTTTTACTTATATAAGTCATTCTATCGAGTAATAAAATTTCTTAAAAAACTATTAAAATTATATGTAATAAAGCACACCAATAAATAAGACCCTCTTATTTATATACTCTATTGAAGTTAAAATGAATGTCTAAAATATACTAATATAATTAAAATAGATGTTTCACACTTCTTCATTTATATGTTATGATTTCAGCCAAAATATTTTATAAAATAATATGTTTAAGATATGTTAAGAGGAAGTTGATGATGTAATCTAAATATATCCAAAAATGATTAACAACATGCAGTTTAAAATTCGTCTAAAATTGTCTGAATTTTTTGCTTAAGTTTCCATCTCTCAAATTCGTCTTATCCGCAGGGTCCTGACTGATTTTTGCTCAGCTTCTGGTCAAAAAGTCAGTTTAGCTAAGTCTAAAATTTTCTTTTCGAAGAACGTAAGTCATAATCTGCAACTTTCCCTTACATCAGAGAGTGGTATCAGTTCTACAGTGGATTTGGGTAAGTATCTTGGAATACGTATTATGCATAAACGAGTGAATAAGGATACTTTTAGCAAAGTATTGGAAAGAGCCTCGGCTCGATTATCAGGATGGAGAAGCAAGACACTTAGTCTCGCAGGGAGATTAACATTGTCAAAATATGTTCTCTCGGCACTACCAACTTACTTCATGAGTTGTTTTAAACTACCGGCTGGAATTATTGAGAAACTTGAGAGGCTAATCAGAAACTTCATTTGGGGAGATTCTAGTGATAAGAAACGAATTCATTTGTTATCATGAGATGTCGTTTGTTTACTGAAGAGTGCGGGAGGTTTGGGCATTAGATCATTGAAAGAGATGAACTTGGCGTTAGTGGCGAAGCTTGGGTGGAGGATGATTAGCCAGGAATCGGGGTTATGGGTGGATATCTTGAAAAACAAGTATAGTGTATCCGGTTCAAGCGAAGCAGAGTGGATGAGGAAACATGTAGTATGCTCTCCCATGTGGCGGAGCATTGTTTCAGGGGTAAAAGAAGTGGTGTTGAAGGGTATTCGATGGATTCCTGGGGATGACCGGTTGATCAACTTCTGGTATGATAAGTGGCTATTATCAGATCCAATGGATACAATGAGTTTGGGATATGTTCCTACAGGCCTAGGTGATAAGTGTGTTCGGTGTTTTTGGAGGGATCCTGGAGGCTGGGATTTTGGTAGCTTGAGTAACTTGCTTCCCCGTGATAACATTTTAAGATTACATTCGGTGGTGTTAGATGACTTTTATGGATCGGTGGATCGTATTTCGTGGTTGTGGACCAAGGATGGATCTTTCTCTGTCCGATCGGCGTATAGAATGTTACGATGTCAAAACCAAGCCACGGTGGGCTTAGGTGGGATTTTTGACCTTATTTGGCGGACCAAGGTCCAAGAACGTGTTAAGATCTTTCTTTGGCAGGTACTCCATCAGGTGATTTTGACGAATGTCGAGAGAGTTCGAAGAAAGATGGGCACTAACACAATATGTGAGCTTTGTAAAGGTGCGGCCGAGACAATCCTACACTCGTTACGGGACTGTCCAGCCATTGCGGGTAGGAGGCTAGTTCCGAGGAGGGATCTAGGGAGTTTCTTTCACCAACCATTGCTCGTTTGGCTATTTACCAACTTAAAGGGAGGAGATTGGGCAACAGTTTTTGCTATTGATGTATGGTGGAACTGGAAATGGAGGTGTGCGTACGTTTTCGGCGAGGTAGGACGTTGTAGAGACCGAGTTAAGTTTATAAAGGATGTAGCGCAAGAAACTCAACAAGCGTATAAAGTACTTACAATGGGATTGATAGGAGAAAGTAGTGGGGTGTCTATAATACATTGGTATAGGCCAAAGAGGGGATGGGTGAAAGTTAACACAGACGGTGCGTCGAGGGGCATAAATCAACTTGCAACGGCGGGAGGTGTTATCAGAGATGATATGGGCCAATGACAGGGAGGTTTTTCACTCAATATTGGTATTTGTTCGGCAACGTTAGCAGAACTATGAGGAGTGTACTATGGCTTATGGATAGCCTGGGATAGAGGTTTCAGGAGAATTATTTGTGAGGTGGATTTGAAGATTGTGTTGGAGTTTCTGAGCGCAGGGGTTAAGTTTTCTCACCCTCTGTCCTTCCTGGTACACATGTGCCATGGCTTTTTATCAAGAGACTGGATAGTCAGATTTGTTCATGTTTACAGGGAGGCAAATCAGGTAGCTGATGAATTGGCTAACCATGGTTTTTCCTTGCCATTGGGTTTTCATTTGTTTGTTTCTGTTCCAAAGTCGGTAGAAGTTGCTTTTTCTTTTGATTTAGCTGGAACTGCGTTTCCACGTAGCATTAGAACGTAATTCTTTATTCTTTTTTGAGTAATAAAATTCTAGGGAGTATTTTCTCCCTTTTTCAGAACAAAAAAAACATGCAGTTTAAAATATAATTAAAATCACAAAGACACCAAAATAATTGAGACTAATATTATGTTATTTTATTTTATTACACTTATCTAATATCATGGTGATTAACAATTCAATAATTTTGGCAAAAGTAGTAAAAAATTATAAATCCAATACATAAGTTAATTCCTAAATTTATTTATATATAATGATGTCACAACGAATATGTTTTGGTTTAAGAAAATATAGTTTCAAATATTAAATTAAATAAAGCCATAGGTAGTAAAATATTTTTTCAAATATACATAAATATAATGTATAGTCACAATACAAATATATACACATAGATAAATGATCTCAAATAATAATGAGAATATATAAATAAAATATAAGTTAAATGATATATTATTTTAAGTATATTGTTTTAACACGCACAACCCGACAACGCGTGTGCCAATTTCTAGTACTTTTAAAGTAATGGGATTACTCCATTAAACTATCACCCGGTATGAAGAAAATCAAGATTTTGTCAAATTAACACATAATTTTGGTTGAGTTGACCAAATTAGATGAACAATATTTAAAGTTAACCGAAAGCTAAGTTGGACTAAAAGTAAATACTATTTTGGTTAAGTTAAAAAATATTTAAAATTTAGGGGGTATTTTTGAATCACTGATTTAAAATCAACTTCTTTAGATTTACAAACATCAAACTTTAAATTTCTACGATATTCATTTGTAAAGATTTTCAGATGTCTACGGATTTTATTTGAAAAGATTTTAAAAATATATGCGGTTTACCTTGGATTTTATGTCAAGCATTTTGTTAATAGAAATTCACAGTAAGTCATTTCAAATTAATTAAAATACAAAGATTTAAAATCCTTTATAGTCTGAATAAAACTAGATTTTAAAATATGATTTAAAATCTTTATTGAATAACACTAGGTTTCAAACTTTATTAAGGAACATATTTCTAATCCAAAAACCAATAACACCAAATTTTTAAATATAAATTTAAATCCACCATTGAATAACACCGGATTATAAATCAAATGAAATTGAGTTTAAATCATGAACTGAATAACACCCCTTATTTGTTCATGTTTGTAAAAGTATATTTTAATAATTAGCATACTTTAGTTACTAAAATAATTTTAGCTGTAAAAATTTATTAACGTTATTTTACTAATAAAATATTTTAGATATAATTAGCATATTATAATTTTTTATATAATTGAATAAAAATATGAAAGTTAATGTACAAATACATTTCTATAAAGAATTAATTTTAGGTTATAAAATTTATTTACTAGTATAATTTTCTTGTTAACTAAAAAATAATAATTTTATTTTTATGTTATAAATTATATATACAATAAATACATATTGTGTAAAATAATCTCAACTTTAGTTAATTTTGTTTGACTTTGAAATTGAGGAGGTGTTATTGGATTAATGATTTAAATTCAATTTTATTTGATTTATAATCAATAGTTGATTTTAATTTAATTTTTTTAAAATAGTGTTATTGGTTATAGTATTTGAAATTCATTCATTAATAGAGTTTAAAATCTAGTGTTATTCAATAAAGATTTTAAATAAAATTTCTAAATCCAGTGTTATTTGAACCATAAATGATTTTAAAATGTTGTATTGTAATTGATTAAAATGACTAACAGTGATAAATATAAGAATTTAAAATCTAAGTTAATTTGTAGAGACTTTTAAATTTTTTTCAAATGAATCGTATAAACATTTAAAAATCTTTGCAAATAAATATGGTAGAAATTTAAATTATGATGATTATAAATTAAAAAAGAGTTGAATTTGAATCAGACTTAATAACAATGAGTATTTGATGATTATAAATTTAAAATTGTATTCCAGTGAATTGATATTTGATATAAAAAAAGTCGAGGAGAATAATTAGAAAACGTTAAATATCAATTTCCAACAGTAAAAGAGAGCTTCACATACTCATATAGGCACTCTATTGTCTTTATATATAAGTAAGTCAAGTACCTTATCTTGCTTACTTCTCTCTCTCTGACTCTACCACAAAGCACAGCTTTTTATAAACTGGTTGGTGTCTTCTCATTCACTTATTAGATTTACTTTTTTCTTTTCCGCACTATCCGCAAAATTTTCTCATCTGGGTCCGTTTCAATTTGACTGAATTTTTCGTTTTTATTTTATTTTAATTTTTTTCGATTTCAGTGGCGAAATCTCAGTCAGTTGTCTACAGATCTTTCGATTCTTCTTTTTTGTTTTTTTTGGACTTGATATCTGTTTTTTTTTTGCTTCAGAGAGAATAACGAAGACGTCGGAAAAATGCCGAATCGGAAGTTAGAGAAGATGGCATCAATCGATGTTCATCTTCGTCAATTGGTTCCTGGCAAAGTTAGTGAAGACGACAAGCTTGTTGAGTATGATGCTTTGCTCTTAGATCGATTTCTCGATATTCTCCAGGATCTGCACGGTGAAGATCTCCGAGAGACTGTACGTTTTCTTGATTTTTGATTTTACCCTATTTGCTAGAGATCCTGAACAAAAGTTTCAACCTTTCGATTCGATCATGGGTTAGATCAGGTTTTTAGATTTAAACTTTATTGTGAGTTTAGAGACTTGTAGTTTCATGTGATCTTATTTGTGTGTTACAGGTTCAAGAGCTTTACGAGCATTCTGCAGAATACGAGGGGAAGCACGAACCTGAAAAGCTAGAGGAACTAGGAAGTGTTTTGACGAGCTTAGATCCAGGAGACTCCATTGTTATCGCTAAAGCTTTCTCTCACATGCTTAACTTAGCCAATCTAGCTGAGGAAGTGCAGATTGCTTATCGTCGTAGGATCAAGAAGCTGAAGAAAGGTGATTTCGTTGATGAGAGCTCTGCTACTACTGAATCTGATCTTGAAGAAACTTTCAAAAAGCTTGTTGGAGATCTGAACAAGTCTCCTGAAGAGATCTTTGATGCTCTCAAGAACCAAACTGTGGATTTGGTTTTGACTGCTCATCCTACTCAATCTGTGAGAAGATCATTGCTTCAGAAACACGGAAGGTTTGTTTATTTGACTTAATCAAGCTTGCTTTGGATCGATCTATAAGTAATCTTATTTGTGTGTTTTTTTAGGATAAGAAACTGCTTGGCTCAACTATATGCTAAGGATATTACTCCTGATGACAAGCAAGAGCTCGATGAGGCTCTACAGAGAGAGGTAAAAGCTTCTTCATATTGACTTGATTTGAAATCAATTCTCATTAAATGCTTTTGTTTTAGATTCAAGCGGCATTTCGAACAGATGAAATCAAAAGAACACCACCGACTCCTCAAGATGAGATGAGAGCAGGAATGAGTTATTTCCATGAAACTATCTGGAAAGGTGTCCCTAAGTTTCTTCGCCGTGTAGACACAGCTCTCAAAAACATAGGAATCAATGAACGTGTTCCATATAATGCTCCACTTATTCAATTCTCTTCTTGGATGGGTGGTGATCGTGATGGTAATCCAAGGGTTACTCCTGAAGTCACTAGAGATGTGTGTTTGTTAGCTAGAATGATGGCTGCTACTATGTACTTTAATCAAATCGAAGATCTTATGTTTGAGGTTTGTTTTCATCAATTTAGTCTCATTGTTTTCTAAATGTATGTATGTATTGCATCGATTCATTTGTCCTGCTTCTTTGATAGTTGTCTATGTGGCGTTGCAATGACGAGCTGCGTGTGCGAGCTGATGAACTTCACGCAAATTCAAGGAAAGATGCTGCAAAACATTACATAGGTAAGAAAAGGAACCATTTGTTTATGTTTAAAGCTCTTTGTTCGAAATCGATTTTAATTCATTCATTGCTTTGATTGCAGAATTCTGGAAGACAATTCCTCCAACTGAGCCATACCGTGTGATTCTTGGCGATGTAAGGGACAAGCTTTATCACACACGTGAACGCTCTCGTCAATTGCTTAGCAATGGTATCTCTGATGTCCCTGAAGAAGCTACTTTTATTAACTTGGAAGAGGTATCATTGCACTTAGAATCTTTTTATATTTTTCCATTATGATTTATTAAACTGCTCTATTCTATCGTGCTATTTGTGTAGTTCTTGGAACCTCTTGAGCTCTGTTACCNCTTTTATATTTCCGTTTATGATTTGGTATTAAACTCCTCTATTCTATCATGCTATTTGTGTAGTTCTTGGAACCTCTTGAGCTCTGTTACCGATCTCTGTGTTCATGTGGTGACCGTCCAATAGCAGATGGAAGCCTTCTTGATTTCTTGAGGCAAGTCTCAACATTTGGGCTCTCTCTTGTCAGACTTGACATAAGGCAAGAATCTGACCGCCATACCGATGTATTGGATGCTATCACCCAGCATTTAGATATCGGATCCTACAGAGAATGGTCAGAAGAACGCCGCCAGGAATGGCTTTTATCTGAGCTAAGTGGCAAACGTCCGCTTTTCGGTTCTGATCTTCCTAAAACCGAAGAGATCGCTGATGTTCTCGACACGTTTCATGTAATAGCCGAGCTACCTAGTGACAGCTTTGGTGCTTACATTATCTCTATGGCAACATCGCCTTCTGATGTATTAGCGGTTGAGCTTTTACAGCGTGAATGCCATGTGAAACGGCCATTGAGAGTTGTACCTTTATTTGAAAAGCTAGCTGATCTTGAGGCAGCTCCTGCTGCAGTTGCTAGGCTCTTTTCTGTTGACTGGTACAAGAACCGGATTAATGGTAAACAAGAGGTTATGATTGGTTATTCCGATTCAGGGAAAGACGCTGGACGTTTATCCGCTGCTTGGCAGTTATACAAAGCTCAAGAAGAGCTTGTGAAGGTTGCTAAAGAGTACGGTGTGAAGCTAACGATGTTTCATGGTCGTGGTGGCACTGTTGGAAGAGGGGGTGGACCAACCCATCTTGCTATATTGTCTC
Source organism: Iberis amara (assembly GCA_900406375.1). Lineage (NCBI taxonomy): Eukaryota > Viridiplantae > Streptophyta > Magnoliopsida > Brassicales > Brassicaceae > Iberis > Iberis amara. Next base: position 11,276 of record OVAV01001447.1, read on the forward strand.
AGCCACCGGATACTATTAACGGTTCACTCCGTGTGACAGTTCAAGGTGAAGTCATCGAACAATCTTTCGGAGAGGAACATTTATGTTTCCGAACGCTTCAGCGTTTCACTGCTGCTACGCTAGAGCATGGTATGCATCCTCCAATTTCTCCAAAGCCGGAATGGCGTGCTCTGCTCGATGAAATGGCTGTTGTCGCCACTGAAGAGTATCGGTCTGTTGTATTTAAGGAGCCTCGGTTTGTCGAGTACTTCCGCCTGGTAAGTATTGTATTCACTCAGAATCTTAAATTCAGTTGTCTGCAGAATGAATCAAAAATTCAACAGATGCTTTAAAATCGGTTGCAGGCTACACCGGAATTGGAATACGGTCGTATGAACATCGGAAGCAGACCATCCAAGAGGAAACCAAGCGGTGGCATTGAGTCTCTTCGTGCTATTCCATGGATATTCGCGTGGACTCAAACAAGATTCCATCTTCCAGTATGGCTTGGGTTTGGAGCAGCGATAAGACACGTGATCGAGAAAGATGTCAGAAACCTCAACATGCTTCAGGATATGTACCAACACTGGCCTTTTTTCAGAGTCACAATTGATTTAATCGAAATGGTGTTTGCTAAAGGAGATCCCGGTATCGCTGCTTTGTACGATAAGCTTCTTGTTTCAGAAGAACTCTGGCCATTTGGTGAAAAGCTTAGAGCTAATTTTGAAGAAACCAAGAAACTCATCCTCCAGGTTTAAAAATGAAAACAGAGCAATCTTGATTTTCTTATTGATTTGTTATACCTTTTTTGTGCCCTAAATCGCTTTGGTGTTTGCAGACTGCTGGACACAAGGATCTTCTTGAAGGAGATCCTTACTTGAAACAGAGACTGAGACTTCGTAACTCTCATATTACGACTCTCAATGTCTGTCAAGCTTACACATTGAAGAGAATCCGTGATCCGAGTTACAATGTGACTCTGCGACCTCACATCTCAAAGGAGATTGCTGAATCGAGCAAATCAGCGCAAGAACTCATAGAGCTTAACCCAACGAGTGAATACGCACCTGGACTTGAAGATACACTCATCTTGACCATGAAAGGTGTTGCTGCAGGTCTGCAAAACACCGGTTGAGTTTCAAAAAGACACGGAACAAACTTTGAATCTCTCTGGTTTCCTTTTTATCTTTCGAAAATAATAAGTTATTAAGGTTGGATTCCTATTTTGTTTATGTATCCAACCGTCAAAACTTGATCTTGGTGTACGAATTCTTCGAGATCATTAAACACATGCTTTGTTTTTCTGGAAAGCATACCTTTTCTTTTTTATTCATCTATCTCTTAACCTTCCTTTTTATGGATGGTTATCATGATTACTGTTCGGTTTCTTTTTTTTTAACACCATATTGCATTATTATCTTGACCAAAATACATCATCCTCATAAAGTAGAGTTTTAAGCATAAAAGAAGGAGAACTATGATAAACATACAAGCTATTACATCTAAATTGCACTCTTGCTAAGTGATCCGCATACCTATTTGATTGTCTTGGAACCCAACCAAAATCTACTTCTTCAAACTTTTTTGACCACCAAATGACATCTCTCATCCAATTAGCCATTCCAAAAGATACTTGTTCACCCTTTAATAGTTGGTATAAAATCTTATTATCTCCTTCAAAGAAAACCTTTCTCAAACCTCTTATCCAAGCTTGTTGCATAGCCATGAGTAATCCATGTATTTCCGCCTCAATGACATTGCTCACTGGTTTCATTTTTGCTTGGCCAGCTCCTTTGAATGTTCCAATTGCATCTCTTACAATCCATCCTACTGTAGTTTCTCCTGTTGAAGAATCAAAACCAGCATCATAATTAATTTTGGACCACTGTGGCATTGGCCGAGTCCAACTAATCCGAGGAATATTCCCTGTATGAGTCCCTGGTTTCGTAACATTGTGTGTTCTTGTTGTAGTAGGATGAATCTCATTCCACTCCTCATCATCTTGACCTGCATTTTGGATAA
>OVAV01001448.1:696-13263 GCA_900406375.1 Iberis amara
ATGTTTAAACGTGGGTCCGCCAGTGGTTGTACTCCTCTTTATGAGTTTTAGGTTCTTTTAGATTTAGTTGCCTAAAGTTATTTACCCATTATGGGTCAGTTTCTTTCCTTTCCCTAGGTGGGATCAGATGTACTCCTTGGTTACTATAATCTAATACTCTGCAGTTGACAAAAAAAAAATGTGATGTGAAACTTTTAATATATAATAAATAATAAGAGATAAGAGATGAAATATAATGTCATCCTTCTAGGTGAGTCTGTTTAGCCATTTCTTAGAAGTGAAACGCTTTATCTTCAGAATTTCAATGAGGACATGTGAAGCAAGAATATCTGCTTTATTTTTGGATGATTCGTCCCGGCGGGTTGTCTTCTTCATTGCGGTTATGCTTCTTGGATAGTCTTGTTAATCTATAGTGGCTTAGCGGTTTCTATGATTTCATTTTAGTTTTCTCAATACTAGTTTGTTTATTTTGGCTTTCGATATGTCTGGTTTTTATTTCTGAGATTTTGGACTATGTTAATTGAAATCCTGCGAAATTATTCTGTCGTGCTTTGTATCTTTATCGGTTTTATTGTAATCACACAGACGGAAAAGAAATGACAAACAATTAATTAATATAAATATAATTTGATCTCATGTTTTCTTTAATGTAAAACAACGATTGACAACCTAAATATTTACACTCACAATCTTATATGTTTTCTCCACTTATCAAGCAGAATCTAATGTAGCATATACAAAATTCATAGAATTAAAAATATGGAAATTTGACTAACATGCCCAAAAACCGCATATATTTAATTTTTTCTATCGACAAAAGTAAGATAGGTAGTGCTAATATAGATGTTAAAGCCAGGTGATAGTATAGGGCAGGGATTGTAAACGTGCACTCTTAGCGAGCAGATCAACTTCATTATTTGCGTTGCGATGACTGATGAAGGTGTTCTCTTGACTGGGTGAGGCGTAGTGAATAATGTCTTGGCAGTTCATAGTAATGAGCAAATGACAAGTAGCTCGGGGCACAGCTAGACATGATTGTAGGGTAATGTATAATTGGGCATTGTTTGTGGAAAATGTCATTATCTTGTATTGTAAGCATGAAAGACTCTGAGAAGAATGGCAAAGAGCTTTAGCTTCAGCGATAAGGGGAGAGGGAATCGCATTGATCATTGCTTTACCCGTGGAGAGTATCATTCTAGTGTGATCCAAAAGGACCCAACCAATTCATGTTGGATGTGTTGAAGATACCCATGAAGCATCCACTTTACAAATAAGAGAACTGGTAGAGTTGGCCGATTGGGATAAGAGTGACAGAGTGGAGAAGTGGATGCACGTTCCCATTCGTCCATATTTAACAAGGTGTACCTCTAAGAGTTAAAGACAGTTGGTAAGAATGTCGTCACGGTTATAGGCTGATGGTGTAGGGAGAGGAGCTAGATCTCATATTTCTTGGCTAACACAGCATGTGAAAAAGAGGTGATTTACATTTTTCAAGTTTTCACCACACCGTTGGCAAATGGGAGGTACAAGGATACCTCGAGAGACGAGGTTAGTTAGCATAGAAAGTACATTATGTACAATCTTCCACCATATAATCTTTAACTTGGTTGGGATAGACCAGGTCCAAAGACATTTGGTTAAATTTGATAATGGTGAGGGAAGAGTCGAAGCTAAGGAGTGGGTAGTCAGACTAAGATAGTAGCCTTATTTAACCGTGTAATCACCCGAGGATGAGAGAGCCCAACATATGGTATACTCGGCACCAGTGTAAAAAGGATGGATGGATTGTTTTACTGGGACATCCTCCGGGTGAACAAAGTGTTGCAAGGCAGCGTGAGACCACTCTCTCGTTGAAGCATCTGAAATCTGCAACCCGAGAACTAGTTCTTTGGTGTTTCAACAATGATCGTGGTGGTCGTGGGGGAACCGTCGGCAGTCAACGGTCTGCTCACATGTATGTGTCTTGCCCATTACTAATCAGTTTCAGAACTCCTTGATGCAAGAGATTATTACCTCTCAAAATACCTTTCGATGCATAATTGGAGTTACATTTAGGTTCTCCACATTTAGGTTCTGTGGAGAGAAGTGGAACTTGGCAGTGGTATTTGGCTTTGAAGAGACGACCAAATAGGGAGAAGGGACGCATTAATAGCCTCCAACTCTGTTTGGCTAACAATGTGGTGTTAAAATGCCAAAGGTCTCTAAACCCAAACCCCACTGTCACGCTTAGAGCATGTGACATTTGTCCAATTCATCCATGGAATATTGTGGTTGAGGGTAGAGGAGGACAACCATGACCTCTGTATGGTTGAGGTTAAAGAAATGATAATGTGGTGGGGAAGTGGAAAACAAGACATGGCGTAGGTAGGCAAAGATTGCGCAACTGCTTTGACGAGGACTTTTTTACCACCCCGAGAAAAGAGGCGAGAAGACCAACTAGAAAGCTTAGTGTGGAGGCGATCACAAAAATAGGTGAATTTGCCAATAGTAGTCTGCCCAACCTGAGTAGGAAGACCAACATATTTCCCAAAATTAGAGTGGGGACTATACAACAACTGGAGGATCTGAGATTCTAAAGTGGTGGTGGTGCCACGACCAAAATAGAGTTCTGATTTAGAGAAATTGACGGCCTATCCTGATTACTTTTCATACCGATTAAGTAAACCATTAAGTATCGAGCATTCATCAACTGTAGCCTTGCAAAAAATGAGAGAATGATCAACAGAGAAGAGATGGAAAACAGGTGGTCCAGAATGACTTGTCCTAAAGCAATTAAAGATCTTTGGGAAGCGTGATAGTGTAGGAGTGTCGCTAAGCCTTCAGAACATAATATATAAAGATAAAGAGAAAGAAGATCCTCCTAGCGAAGTCCACGTAAATGGGTGATCTTACCAGTGGAAGTGATGTTAAGGAGTATGGAATATGTCACTGAGGAGAGAATGTGTGGATCCACTTGCGCCACTGAGGATCAAAGCCTAGTTGGTCCATAACTTGGTCCAGGAAGGACCATTTGACACGGTCAAACGCTTTGCTGATATTCAGCTTACATGTCATGAAACATGTTTGGAGTCGTCGAGTGCGGAGGAAATGTAAAAGTTCGTGTGCAATGAGAACATTATCGATGATCAGGCAGCCAGGGATGAAGGCGGTTTGGTTCTCAAGGATTGCGAGAGGAAAGGTTTGAGGCGGTTGACGAGTATTTTGGTGATGAGTTTATGGGCTACATTAGTGAGGCTGATAGGCTGGTAATTTGTTGGGTTTAAAGGGTTTTGGATTCTAGGGATAAGGCAAAACTGGCGGAGGCACATAGATGGTGATGGGTCAGCTGATCCCACTTGATTAGGCTTGGTCCCAAGTTGTGTGATCCGGGCGTGCTTCATCTTTGTCACCATCAAGTGCACGTCTGCGCCGCTCGGCGCTTTGTCACCATGGCTCCGAAATAGTTGAGAAGCTCACCGGTAGACACCTCTCCTCTTGCCTCTGGCAATGCTGTTTACGCTTCTCCTCACGCTAGTGACGCTATCTCGTCTCGTGACCAAACTGCATCGCTTCACGTTCAAGCTTCTCTTCTCGTTAAAGATACTCACTTTTCTTGTGACATAGCTTCTTTGATTCATAATCAAGCTTCTAGAAGTCCATTTGTTGATTCTTCTCACCTACGCACTAGCTCTTCCCCCACCATACCGACCCCATGGACCAAAGTAACAACACAACCTTCTGGTTCATCGCTCAAACCTTTGTTCGTACTCAACAATGGAATTTCCTTGGTGACAGTTCCACAGAAACTTGTTGATGAAGCTCAGCCGCTATGGACGAGATTCCTGGTCGGTTATTTTATATGCACTGCTCCACATGTTGGCGAAGTTTATGTTACAGTTAATCCTTTATGGAATCGCGATGAGAAAGCAAACAACATCGACGTGCAATTTCTTAAAGATGACACCATCCTCTTTAAAATTGACTCTCCAGCACTTCGTAATAACATCTTTCGTAGAAGATATTAGCACATCTCTAATATTGTACTTGTTGTGCAGGAATGGAACCCATCTAAATCTCAATTAAAACCTGACTTGACGTCAATGCCACTATGGGTGCATGCACCTTGACGTCGCTCGTGTTATGGTGGTGCTTAACCCCGAAAATGCTCTAACCGAGCAGATTCACCTCAAAGGAGAGGACAAGCATGTTTTAGTTATCTACCCATGTAAAAAGAAGCAAGCCATTGACTCATCTCTCGCAGTTGATGATCAATCGGTTTCAACTACCTCAAGAGACTTTGTTGGTGTCACTACAACAATAACTACAACAACTACTTCTGACACTCTTTCAACTCTTATCATCCTTGCCACTATTGTTACTAAAATCATTAAACCAACTAACTGTGAATTGCTTGCAGGTTCGCAAGCTGGCTTTGATGGTCCAGGACAAAAGGACACGCCCGACCAAGTCAATGTGGACACTTCACTAGCTATTGTTTCACTTGTTGAACCGGCGCTTGAGGCTTTTGAGAAAACAACAATCACGGCTGATCCGCCTGCTACTGCTACTTCCCCGGCTCCATGCTCTAATGTGGTGGTCCATGATCAGGCTTGGTCCCAAGTCGTGTGATTCGGGCATGATTTATCTTTGTCACCATCAAAACATAGCACAACACCTACAACTTCCCAACCTTCATTCTCACCTTCTCGATTCTCGGTCCTCTTGGACAACAAGGAATCAGAGGCAGATGACAAGGAGGAAGAGCAAATCTCGGACACGGAGCAACGGACGGGTGCGGACACAGTGACAACTCGCTATAGCACTCGAGCAAAGCCAAAACATTTTGACAATACTCGCAAGATTACAAAATAGGGTCCCTTAAATAAAACAACAAATGTCTCCTCACATATACACTAATGAGATGACGCTCTTTGCATGGAATACCCGAGGTTTTAACCAGTCTTGCAAGCATACGATTTTTAAAAACAAGATTCGTTCAACTAATTCGTACTTCGGATATCTCCTTGAAACTCGGGTGCAATCCTATAAATTCGCTTCAACCATGCAAGCTGCTCTTCCTGGTTGGAGTGCCATTCATAACTACACCGTCCAACGTCTAGGTCGCAAATGAGTTTTTTGGAAGGACGGTGTTGTTGTCACACCTCTCTTAATCATTTTCCAAGTCATTATGGTTCTCGTTACCCTTGATAATGGTGATGTTATTTAATTTTCTGTGTTCATGCTTCAAATTTTCAGGTAGATCGAGTGCATTTATGGGAGGATCTCTGCATCAGTCGGCATCTCTATGGGGCTCGGGCGGTTTCTTGGCTCATTATGGGTGATCTAAACTAGGTCTTAGCCTCCTCGAATCACTCTAATTTAGGTCGCGGGACTAGACAACTAGGCATGAATCAGTTCCAAAACTTTATCCATGCTCGTGATCTCAACGATTCAGCTTACATTGGCCCTTGTTCACATGGTGGAATCACTAGACTGATAACCCCATTGGGAAAAACCTTGATCGTACATTAGTCAATGACTTGTGGTCTACTTCCTACCTACACGCATATGCTGATTTCAAAGCCAATGGCGTCTCCGACCACGCTAGCTGTGTTATCCACCTATCCTCATTAACCACACCCATCCGTAAGCCTTTTAAATTTAATAATTTTCTCATTGATAATCCTTTGTTTCTTCATGTTCTCAGGTTGCACTGGCTCACCACTCCACCACTCATTCACTCACGAGTAGCTCTTCGCCTCCAAACGAAGCTTAAATCCCTCAAGTTTCATCTGCGCCACCTAAATGCGTCTGATTACGGTAACTTAACTCACCTCACTAAATAAGCGTTTGATCATCTCCTCACAAGCTAGAATCAAGTGCTTTCTCAACCCACAACCGCCAACCTTGCGCTGAAACTGAAGCTGCCCGGGTATGAAGTTCATTAGCCGGTTCAGAGGAGCGCCTCTACCGCCAGAAGTCTCGTATTACCTAGCTTCGCCATGGTGATCACAACACCGGTTTCTTCCATCGAGTAGCCAATGCTCGTGCAGCCCGTAACGACATTAAGCATCTAGGTCTCCCATCAGGTGATGTTATCACCAATCTACCATCAATCAAGGACGTTGCGGTTATGCACTTCAAGGACTTCCTCCAGACAGTCGATGACATATCACCATGGCCTCTTTAAGTCCTCTCTGATCTCCTACCTTATCGCTTCTCTCTTGCATCAGCTGAGTCACTCACCAGCCCCATTCTCTCTTCGAAAGTGCAAGAAACCCTCTTCTCCATGCCCTCCAACAAAGCCCCAGGTCCCAATGGTTACACGACTGAGTTCTTCAAGGCTGCATGGCCTATTCTTGGTCACAATTTCATTACAATAGTCCAATCCTTTTTCGTCTATGGGTTTATTCCTTGTGGTATCAATGCCACACTGGTATCTCTTATTCCCAAAGGGGATGACCCACAGACAATGAAGGATTACAGATCGATCTCCTGCTATAACATTATCTACAAGGTTATATTAAACATCCTTACCAACCGGCTCAAGCTTTACCTTCCGGAGTTCATTGAACAAAATCAAAGCGTGTTTGTTAAAGATCGTTTATTATTCGAGAATGTTTTACTAGCAACCGAAGTCGTCAAGGATTATCACAAGAACTCTATCTCCCCTCGGTTTATTTTGTCAGTTTTGCAGGCAATGGAGTTCCCCGAGCGTTTTATTCATTGGATTTATCTCTGCATTTCCACTGCGAGTTTTTCTATCGCTGTCAACGGCGAGCCAGCGAGCTATTTCCCAAGATCCAGAGGCATCCGTCAAGGATGTTCTCTCTCTCCCTATCTCTATGTCATTGCAAATAACGTCTTATCCAAGCTCCCAAATGCAGCTACAACGCCTCGATCATTTGGATATCATCCCCATTGTCGTCCTCTTGGTTTAACTCATCTTTGCTTTGCTGATGATATTTTGGTGTTTTCAGATGGTACACCCACCTCCTTGTCGGGTATTTTGCAGGTTATGGACATCTTTGGGAGAGCTTCGGGCTTGAAAGTTAATGTCACCATTTCATCAATTTTTCTTCCTTCTAGCGCCCCACCAGCCCTTCTCCACACCATTGACACATCAGGTATCCGCCATTACACTCTTCCAATCCGCTATTTGGGCTTACCTTTGACAACAAAGACCCTCACCATCGCTGACTGCACTCCCCTTCTAGACCGCGTTCGATCTCGCATAAACTCTTGGTCCTCGAAGTTACTTTCTTTTGTAGGTCGTCTCCAATTAATCAACTCATTTCTTGTTAGCACCATCAATTTTTGGCAGTCAGCTTTCAGACTTCCCAAGCGTTGTCTTCGCATCATAAACAGTTTTGCATCAAATTCTTGTGGTCTGGCTCCGCGACAAACCATAACAAATCCAAAATGATCTGGAATGATGTTTGCAAGCCTAAAGATGAAGGCGGTCTAGGCATTCATTGCCTAGAAGACACGTCCACGGTTTACATTTTGGCTTTGATGTGGCGGTTATTTTCCAACACATCTTCCCTATGGCATGCCTGGACTAGACAGTATCTTCTCCGCAATACAACCTTTTAGGATGCTCCTACTAACTCTCGCGGCTCTTGGATGTGGCGAAAGCTACTCAAGCTGCATCCACTGGCGATTCACTTCCTCACCATGGACGTTCGTGATGGTTCCTCCACCTCGTTCTAGTTTGACTCTTGGTCCTCTCTCGGTCCTTTTTTTACTGTTGCAAGTGATGCGGGTGTTCGTGAGCTAGGACTTCCATGTCATGCCTCTGTCTCCAAAGCGGTTACATTGACGCATTGGCGTCTATGTCGCTCTCGTGTGCCTCACATCCGCAACCTCCACAACCAGATCATTGCCCTCACTGTCCCATATCTCGACTCCGGCCCCGATGTCCCGCATTGGCGTCATAGTGATGCTACCACCAAGCCTTACTTCTCCTCCGCTGCAACATGGCAACAGATCCAGAACACCTCACCAAAACAGCCCTAGTTTTCCACCATTTGGTTTCCCCAATCAATTCTGCGTTATGCTTTTATTACATGGTTTGTTTTTTTTGACAGGTTGTCCACGAGTCATCGTATGAGAGAATGGGGCTCTTATCAGCCTTGTGTACTTTGTGGTGAACCTGATGAAACACGCAATCACCTATTTTTTGCGTGTCCTTACTCCTTCACACATTGGTCTACTGTTACAGAGCGCATTCTCCACCATCGCATCACACCAGATTGGTCGTTGACTCTTACATCTCTCTGCCACCAGCCACACTCGATAATCTACTGGATCCTACTCAAGCTCTCTTTACAATCCACGATCTATCACCTATGGCGTGAACAGAATAATCGGATTCATGAACAGCCTCATCGCACACTCACTCATCTTTTTTTCACGTCACTAGCACCATAGCTAATCGCATCAAGAGCCTTCAATATGGTCCTACCTCTCGGTTTTACCCTATAGCTCATCGTTGGCAGCATCTTCATGGGTGAAGACTCTCTTTGTACCATATTCGTTTTGCATATCACTTTACTTGATTTGCTCTCTTCTTTTCTGCTAGGTTTGAGGTAATTACTCTTTTTCCTGGCTCTAGTTTTGTCCCACTGGATTTTCTAGAGTCGGGTTTTAACGAAGCTTACTTCCACCCGCTCCTTCCGCAGACCATCATTTACCAAACATTGTTTTTTACTCTTTTGTTTCTCGAATTCTTTTATAAGTAATACTTTCTTTGTTGATTAATAAATTTAACATTTCAACAAAAAATTTAGAGGTTCATGGTTCGTCTATGAGATATTATCAAGATTTTAAGATAGAGAACAGTTTTTTAGAACCTATTTTATTTATAAGAAAACAAACCCAAACTTTTACCCTTATGTTTATCATAAAACACTATTAAGTTAACGCTCTTGCTCAACTTGTTAATACGGAATTATAATCATAATAGATAATTGAGGCACTGTAAAGTCTAAATACGTAACATTATGTAATCTTAATAAAGTTTAAGTCACTCTAATTGTTTATTGATTGGGGTTGAATCACATTAGCGTATTTACTCTTACTAGTTAGTAATATATTCTATATTAAATCAAAACTATTTTGTTCACTTAGTAAACAGTTTTTCAGCGATGATGTTGTTGATTTATTAGGTTTTGTGGCTAAGTGGTTCCATATTAAGTTTTATCTTACCTTACGTTACATGTTTTGAAATTTGGATGAATCCAAAATTATAGGTTTTGGTGTTAGGTTAAGTAAAATATTTAAGATTTATTTATTTGCCTTCAATCAGTAAAAATTCTAGCTCTGCCACTGAAAGAAAATGTGGTATGATTGATGGCTGGATCAAGGGCATTATGTGTAAAGAAATGACGGATAAAGGAAAGCACACTCGGTTTAATAGATTGCCAATAGTCCTGATAGAAGCCGACTTTAAACCCAACTGGACCACGGGCTTTATGACGGTTCATGGATTTGAGAGCTTTGTAGATTTCGACTTCAGTAACTGGCGTGGTGAGGGAGGAATTCATTTCAGGGGTGACACGAGGTGGTAATAAGTGGAGGATTGAGCTGGATGAGAGAAGGTGTATAGTCGGGTGAAATGGTCAATAAAGATAGTTTGGATATCCGTAGGGGAGGTATGGGATTGGCCATTAGAATCAAGTATGGCAGTGATGCGATTAAATTGACGGCGTTGCTTGGTTTTGGCATGGAAGTAAGTCGTGTTTCTATCACCTGATTGCAGCCAATTCACCCGGCTTTTAGTGGGCCAATAAGTTTCTTCTTGCTCATAATGGAATAAGAAGTCAGCTAGAAGGGAGTTGATGAAGTCCCAATTGATGGAGGGTTTAATTTTAATGCATGAAAAATATTTTTAAATATTTAAACGTACTAAAAATAGTTTTTATTTATTTAACATATTTAGATATATTTAATTATTTATTTCTACAGAGTTTAACTAACAAAATTAAAATAAGCCAAATATTTATATAAAAAAAAAAACATAGACTTGTATTAAGTGAGTTTCATGTCCTCATATTATAAACTTGTTCGTTTCGCAGTGATAACGACCAACGATATTGATAAATGACATGTTTTGTTGTTTGTTATAATGTCATTAACGACTGTTGCTATGACTTATCGATGTGTTATTTGGTTTGTTGTTGTTGCAATAATTTTTAATTACAAACTATGAGAATTTATTTATATAAATTTAAATTTTTCAAACTAAATATCTGTTAAAAGTAATTAACTCAATATTTTAAGTTTTAATTTTTAATTTTTTATTTTAAATTATATTATTTTATTTTATATTATTTTTATTTATTTGAATTTGATTTATATTATTTTTATTCGTTTTATTTTATTTTATAGCATTATTTTTGTTTGTTTTCAAATTACAACGGTTAATCAAATATTTCATAACTATCTCACTCAAAAAATAGTGATTAACAAGTTTCAATTGCTATCACTAGGGATAGGACGGATCCGAATATCCAAGGTCTTTTAAGATATCTGGATCCGTCAAATCAGTGAAAAATGTATCAAGATCCGAGATATCCGGAATTGAAGTCAACATTATAAAAAAAGCTAAAAAAATTTTAAAATATATAAAACTGGTTATAAAATTATAATTAAATTTATTTTTATAGGGAAATAAAATTTTATGTATTTTAAAGTAATACAAATTAAAAAATTTAAGTGTTTTTATTAAAATAACATAATATATATTAAACATATATAAAAAATATCATAATATATATGAAAATAGATATCTATATATATATATATATATAGGTCCAGATCCGGGTATGTGGACATAAAAAAAAATTCCGGATTCAGGCTCCTCGTATATGCTAATGTCGGAGCGGATCTCGGATCTCAGATAATAATTTCATCTTTAGCTATCGCTAAATTTAACGCTTGTTTTAGTCGTTGTTTCTAGCGACTAAAAAACGAACATGGCCACCAGATACCTCTTGTACTTTATTTTATCGTAATTAATTTGATTGTTTTAAACATCTCTTCTATTCAAGTTAATTTATCAAATTTTTATCATAAACTTATTATAAATAATTGGATTGAAATGAACAAATAAATTAAATAAAGACACATAATAAATAAAGCTTTAAGCTCTTATACGATTTATGATTGTTGGACACCAACTCATTCACATATGTGAAACTCTTTAACTTATAACACATACTAAGAGATAAGAGAAGAAATAAATTAATAAACAAGTAAGTATAATAATATAATTTGATCTCAAATTTCTTCAATGTAAAACATTGTTAACAACCTAAATATTTACATTATAATTTTATATGTTTTTTCCACGTATCATGCATAACCTAATGTAGTATATGTAAACACAATAACGTATAATTAATTTAGAGTAAATGACAAATCCGTTGAACAAATTAATAGTAAAGTCAAAGCATTTATTATAGAAAAACTAATTATTACATAACATGTACTGTCTTTATGAAAGATTTACTATGAGTATATATAAACACTAGACCATTCAACAAATCCAAAGTAAACATAAAATACACAAGAACGAAAGGTAAATAAGATTATAAAGTATTAGAAGCTTTTGGTTGTCGACGTTAGATTTGCTTTTGGTTGTAGACATTAAAAATGTAACAGATGTCAAACCGAGAAATTTTCATTTCTATTACTACTTTTGTTGATGGTCTTTGTTCTTATCAATGATTTACCTATGTTGTCATGGAACATTTTTTGGTGTTTTATCGTCTTAAAACTAAAAATGTATTTCAATTAAAAATCTAAAAAAAAGTAAAAATTATAAATCTATGGGAAAAGAACATACCAGAAGTGAATCATAACAATTGATTCTCATATGAATATTTTCGACTAAGAATTGAGGAATGACACATCTACACAAAAAGAGTAGAAAACCAAAACGATATATAATATAGATAGATTTAATCTTGAAAATTTATGCATGAAGAAAAAAATATAAACCATTACAAGTTTTGTTAAACGAAAAGGAGAAACTTATTTCCTCCATGATTGAATCGGGCTAATATAGATTTACCAAAGATACATAATGGATCAAATCTGAGAAATCATACGCATAAAGAAAGAAACCATAAACGGATAAACCATTATAATTATAGTTTTAATAGGAAAAGAGAAGAAAGTGAACTTTGTAGAATTTTTAGGTTTGAGAGAGAGAGATATGGTTGATCATATAAAAGTGAACATGCCTTTGCACTGTGCGCGAAAATATGTTATAAAATATATTTTTAAAAATTATGATAGTATAACTTAAATTTTGTGTATTATTATATAAATTTTTAAATAATGATTATAAAGACAAAATATAAATATCTAAATATCAAAATAAAATATGATAGAAAAATATATAATATAAAACGTAATAAATATATTATTATTTATTTTGTAAACTGAAAAATTAAATATATATATATATAATATATAGATATTTAAAAATATATTTTAGATTGGTTTATTTATTAATATAAATAATATTTAATAATCTAAATTTTATAAGCATATTTCAAATTTAAAATCTATTAGTTT